>JANRGW010043261.1:0-24785 GCA_024733675.1 Psilopsiagon aymara | reverse complement strand
GACGTGCTGTGGTATGGAATACCTCTTTGGTCAGTTTGGATCAGGTGTCCTGTCTCTGCTTCCTCCCAGCTTCCCCTACTCCCTGGCAGGGCATGAGACTCAGAAAGTCCTTGTTAAGACTAAACATTTGAGAAACAGCTAAAAACATCGGTGTTATCAGTGCTGTTTCCAGGCCGAAAGCCAAAATACACAGCACTGCACCAACTACTAAGAAGCAGAAAAAATGACTGCTACTGCTGAACGCAGAACAGCATATGACAGAAGCATGATTTAATCTATTATTTTGATGGCAAACCAGTAACCCCTAAACCCCAAATTAAATAATCTTTTTTTTTTTTTTTTTTCTGAATAGCATTAATTTAATAGCAGTAATTCTAATCCTGCTCTTGCATCTGATATTATTTAGGACTAAATGTGTTAGAGAATGGTTGAAGTAGACTTGACTGTTCTTTGAATATAAAAATTGTATTGAAGACCAAAATCAACTAGCCTTCAATGGTAAAAAGTTGAAGACATTCTGATTTCAAGTTAATTGTGGCTTTTATGTCCACAAAAAATATCTTTATCAAATCTAATACTAGAATCACAACATCAGACAGAGATAACTTGATATAACTGCTCCAAATTACATGCGTTCCTGTTCATTATTGCTTCTGATGAGGCAAAGAAACATTTTTTCCAAGAAACATTTTTATATTGGTTCCCATACTTTGAAAGAGTCTCACATTACTTTTTGAAGTCAATTGAATCTTGCCTTTACAATCTTTCTACAAAATTAAACATTTATGTTCTAACCTGTGCTGCCTCTGACCCCTATCTTTCTTGACCATAACTGTCAAATGCTGCCAGTGGTCAGCATGGGGTTAATATCATTCTGTTGCAGTTAGTCTTTAGTCCTCATCCCAACCCACTCATCTGCTTGTTTCTGTAATGTTTCTCACACTGATCTTCCAGTTCACTTCAAGATCTTCAAAATACCATCATGATGCAAATCATAATGCTATTAAATAACTCCACTATGAGCTGCTGAGGCTGATCTTTCCTTCAAATTAAAGCATTTATGAGGAAAAAGTGTAATGACTTCTATTCCCAAACTTTAGATGTGACATGAAAACCTTATTTTTCCTCAATTAAAGCATATTCCAGGATATCTGTTTTAAATTTAGACTTACCTACACTTGTACTCAGCTTTCTTGGTTAAAGAATGTATCAGAATGGATATTTTCTGTCTCTCGTTACAGCTTTAGTATTCACATTAACTTTTTGGTATAGCAATTTTTCAGATTTAATATCTTTAACATAATTTAGTTTAGAATTGCCTTTTGGTTTTGTTGTTGTGGGGTTTTTTTTGTTTGTTTTTTTTTTTGTTGTTGTTGTTGTTTTTTGTTGTTTTTTGTTGTTTTTTTGTTTTTTTAATTCCTCATCCACACCATCAAGGAAAAAGGATCTTCTGTGGCTGAGTTGTCTGAGTGTGTACCTGCAAGACCTTTAAACCAGTTTCAAGGAAGTTTGATGAGATGCTAGAGCTATCAAAGATGATTTGGCTTCTACAGACTTTTTGAAAATCACTGCTGAGTAAAAGCAAGTGAAAAGCTGAATTCAGTCTTCAGGAATTCTGCTTGACAGCATTTGAAGAAGCAATCAGCAACTGAGTTTGGCCAGTGCACACATACCTTTAAAAAACTGCATTGTATAGTGTTACCTATCTGCAGTCTTGCAGCACTTGGGGGGATTGTAGCATAAGCAAGAAGAATACCCATGGACACCCCAATTTCCATTGGTCACAAATTACTGTCATTTCCTCAGGACGCAGGATATCACTGATTCTGGCTTTGTAATCAGGATCATAAAATGTTTTCCAGAAGAGTCTTTATAGAGTTCACCATAGGGTTTCTGCAGTTATTTGTGTTACAGAAGTGATCATAAGGGCATTAAAATATAATGTATCATCTGTCTTCATTGATTTTAAATTTCAGTTATCTTCTCTATGTTTCTACCTATGCTGTTTTGTTTTCTTTCTTTTCTACCTATGCTTGCAAGACCCTAAAATTTTACTGTCATGAATTAGGTTCTCGTGGGGAAGATTATTTCTAATGTTTAATGTCTTACAAATATCATATGTTAAACCACAGATTTTGAAATATTTTACATCATTAATAATAGATCAGAAAATAAATTATCTTGAGAACAGTCATCCCATTCCTGTGAAGTAGAAATTAAATTACGTATTTAGAAATATTATCATTTTTCTAAGTCCTCTGTGACCTATTTATCTCATTCAGCTCAGAATCACTAGACATGCTAATGTATTCACAATGACAGTTCCAGGGAAATGATAATTAGTTTTCTAACTTTTGTAATTCTTTCTGCTGCCTTGTGTTTACCTGAGAAAATGTGGTACATACTTTAGAAGTTATACCCAGAAGATTTCTGTAAATTTCCTATAACTATTGTAACACCGTCTTTTTCACAACAGTTTGAGCGCTGTCAAGAAAGCCTGCGTAATTTGCTTCTCCAAGCTTGGAAATTCACCCAGAACCATAAAGCTTGCAATCAAGAACAAATGGAAAGTACTGCCACTAAGCCACCAAGCTATCAATCTGCTAGTAAAGTCTACGCGGAAGCATGACAGGAAAGGCAGTTGAAACTATTAAGTCAAATTTAAGAAGAAAAGCATCATTTCATAGGTCCTGGTGTGAGAAAAGCAAGGGCATGAGTAAGCAGACAAATGTGGAATAACATGGATAAAGGAATATTATGATTACAAAGATTTTTTTTACATGTGTATATATATATATAAACATGCTAATGTTCTCTTTTGTAGCTCACAGGTTCTGTCTTGATGATGCACAGACTGTCCAAATGTTTGTTTAACACAACACAAAATGGGAATATCAGAAACAAGAAGCTGATGTTTTCTGGGTATAAGATTAATGTAGAATATTTAATATACTGCCATTCTAGTTATTGTGATGGATTGATTCAATTTCTTGAACTAGAAATATACAAGCCTTCATTCACATTGCAAAATGCCTTTGAAAATCCCCTAGGAATTTATGAACTACTACAAACTGCACTTCAGGGAAGTGACTGATGACTCTAAGTAAAAAATGAGTTATCTTTTTAGACTGTATAAGGAGACAATATCAGATACTAAACAACACATTTCAAAATCTATTCATATGTTTCCTCTTTTTACTTATTAAAGTAAAACATATGACTGATATTTATTAGAACCTATATTTCCTAAAGTTTTAAATATTGAGCATGAAATTGACAAAATCTTGTAATTCCAGTGAAATTAATGAAATTATACTGGGTTTGTATGAATGACCCAACTTTGGGTGATATCTTCTCTTTCTTTCCTTATTCTAATATTATCTTGAAATCACTATTAAATTAATCAAATTTTGCCTATATTAAAAGTTTTCTAGCTTTCTACAGCTTCAGCTAAGGTATTAAACTTAAGCTTTCCTTTTTTGATTAATATTTTAACAATACATTTTCCAGTGCATTAGCTCCTACTGCTAATGCGAGACACTATGTCATTGCTTGCAATTTATTTAAAAAAAAAAAAACAAACAACTAACCATTTTAGAAATTTCTTAAGTAAGACCATTCTTAGGCAAAACTTTCAATAGATACTTTGCAAGGAGATTTAAAAATTTATCAGTGAAGTCTCCCTGACTAAAACATAAAGAAGATAACACATCAGTAATAACAATGAATATTGTCTGGACAGCTGGTTTTGCATAAAGAGTAAACCACAGAACAGGAATATAGTATTACGGAGTGCCTTCATTTAGCAGAAAGCATACACTGTGTGATGTTACTTGCCAATGTAAGGAGATTTACAGTGAAAAAAACAAATGGAACTTTTTAAGCCAATTCACTGAAAGAGCACTGAAGGCAAAAATTACATAAAAATGCTATTAAGACCATGACAACAAACATAAAGATGCCTGCCACTCTCATTTAGTTTGAGCTAGCTGGATCTAGATACTGCTTCTTATTTCCAGGTATGTAGCTTTATCTCATGAGTGTAGAAGACTAACTTAAAAATTCTCAGACTGGATTGATCAGTGCTTCCTCATTTAGACTTTGTCTGCATGCAGAAATGATTATCTAACGCTCAGGAAAGAGTGGAATCTAATGTACGTAGTCCATGATTACAATGACTAAAGCAATGCTGAAACCAAAGTGTGTTGAGGATTGAAAAGAACATTTGCCTTGCTATGACAGAAGGTCACACCTACCCACAATGCCTCTAAATTTCATTTATGCTGATCTGTAGAAGGCAGAGAACTACAAACATGTTTGCAAGCAAATTCCTGTAACGTAAATTATTCCTTCTATTCAGGCAAAGATTTAATGCTACTTAGTGTATAGCCTGATGACATTTGCCATTAATGAAATGTTAGTATTTTATAACAAACATTTGAAAGGTATTAATGTGGAACCATGGATTTTTTGCTGTTTGCAGTATTTCATTGTAATTATTACTGTTTCCCATTAAAATGATAAATAGTACTATTTTAGTTCTAATGTCATCTTATAGTAGCTAAGTTGAATTTCCTATATTATATTTTTTACTCAGATCTTTCTTTTACTTTTGAAATTTTTACAATAATGAACAGGTTGCAAAAATCACATCAGTGCAAATCCTGAATGTTCTGAGTCCTTCAATGAAAGAGTGTTTCAGTTTTGTCCTTGTATATGAATCACAGATTTTTGCAAGGCCTTTAAAAGGAATCACTACAGGTACAGTACTTGTTATTCAGCATAATTTTATTGACATTCGAGAGTGTCTTCTGTGACCTTAAATGATTTGTTTCTAATTAAAGCTAAATTATTGTAATATTTGGTAGTCTGTTTCAGACCATCTCCATAATATCCTTGAGACTTGTTATTCAAGTCTGGGGTATTTTGAATTGGATCTTTCAGTTTTAACTGTCCATTTTCTCTTCTACCATCTAAAAATGTGACCTGACAGCCATATACTTCCTGCTTAACATCTTGGAAAATTTTATTACTTTATATTACTTAATAATTCCTTTGCATCTTTGGGAATTTGCAGAGGGAAGTGGAAATGCTCTGAATTAGTTCCAGTCCTTCTCCCTTCCTTCCTTGGATTAACTAAGTCATCATTATCAACAACTTTAAAAAGAATTGTTGGTTTGCTGCTCAATAAAATCCATTTCTACTTTTGAACATTATTCAACATCATTTAAAATTCACTGAGAAAAGAATGGAAAAAGCTTGTCCTCAGTTACCCAGAAGTCAGATCCCTTTTCAATGAGTCAGAGATACATCACCTGTTATAGCCTATTACAGGTTAATATCTAAACAAAGAGGACTTTAGCATAGCCAGAATCGGTAGGAATTAGGATCATAGCAGAGAAATAAAGAACACTTCACCACACTTTTATATTACTCATTGATGAAAGTGGTTGTCCTTGAATCTAAGCGGTGCACTCTCCTAGATACTTTTCACTCTTTAGTGGATATTGGATATTAAATAGTGCAGCAGTTTCCATTGAACTGTGGAATTTCCTCATACTATAAATAAAGGAATGCATTTTATGACTTGATTTTGTACAGCAGCATGTGGTTTTCAGTCACTGTTTGTATACCTGTAACACAAACAAGATACAAAATATAGATGATAGTCTCTTTGCTGAGGTATTTAGCAATTATATATGTATATAAGCAATTGTCTTTTTTTTTTAAAAAAAGAATACACACACACTTGTGGACACCCAACACAAGAAGGATCCTTTTTCTAAAAATTATCTCAAACACTGAAAGTAAAAGATATTCCAAAGGGCAGTTGAAAACATAATTTCAGTTTAAGGTCTATCTGACTCTTGAATGAGCATTCATCCTAAGTTATAGTACAGTTTGCATTACACATTAATTATCCAACAAAAAGACTTTGACTTTTTTTTCCTCACTATCATTGTGGTGGCATGTCTTGGACCTACTATATACCAGAATTACCTAAAAATTTTCATAGGGAAAGGTAACTCTGCATACAAGTTGTCATAATCTATACAGCCTATTTTATGCTGATTGCTTCATCAAGAAGAATTAATTTTAATGAAAAATCTAAAGTACTAAATCATACATGTTTTTACTTAATTCTAATAAAAATGGCAAACACAAATGAACCAAAATAAGTTAACAAAAAAAAAAAAAATTGGAATTAAAGTGAAACTCAAAGAATGGAGAATGTATCACAAGTTTTCTGAAAGTTTACCTACCAGATAAATTCCAGCCACTGATAATTTGATATTTTTTAATTTTTTTATGGATGTGTGACAGTTGCTTAAACACAGTGGTATTACTGGTGCAGCTGTAATGAGGAAGAACAGATGATCAAGTCTTGTTGCAGCTGTGCACTTAAGATAATATACTACAGAGATGGATGAATTAGCTCATAATCATCAGTCTAGAGAAAAAAAATAAGTGCTTACCACGGGACTCTTATGTCATAAGCTTTGGTAAAACAGGAAAGGGTCTAGACAGATAATTACATGAAAGGTTCTCCTTACAGAAAATTTACACAAAAGAAAATTAATGCATCTGATATTTTTCATGTAAATCTGGTTCATATCATTTTATTAACCATAATAATATCCTATCTGTTGTGCACAGAGTATCACCCCTTTGCTAAGCATAGAATTTTGAAGGTGTGCAACAATCACCCAGAAAATTCATATCTTCCAGTGCCATATGAAAAGCAAATACATATAAGAGTATCTGCTCTTTTTTCAGATTTCCATTTTCAAAGAAATACAGAGGATAACATTAACAAGCCTTGAGCTTTCAGTCCTTAAGACTCTAGAAGAAAGAAAAATTAATTCTCTCATGTGGCAAAGCTAACCTAACAAAAGCAGAGACTGCCACAGCTACCATCTTCATTTTCTGGTAAGTTCCTATTTGCAATAGTTGCATCACACTCATCCTCAGAGAAGTCCTTGGAATTATACTGTATTTGATCTGTTGATTGGCCAGACAAGGGGCAAACACACCACATAAGCAAATGCAGTTGATGTATTCTGACATTTCTTCCAAAGGGATCTTAAAGCATAGCTTCAATCATGGATAAAATTGAAGCTAACCTGTCACAGGTTGACTGCATAAAACTGAAGCTAACCTGTCATGGATTGACTGCATGGATTAAGAGCAGCTGCCATGGATTAACTGCAGCTGGAGATGGTGAGCCTTTATTATGGAGACATAGCTGCTTATCAAAACTGCTGACTCATGAAAATGTAACTTCTCACAAGGCTAGGTTAGAATTAATGATATTAGGGAGTTTCTGTATTACCATAGAATGTCCAATTTAATAGCAGACTGCAAGGAGGGAGGTAGAGTGGAACAGTGTTCTGTGGCATTCTATTCTTGGATATCGCTATTTCTAAGCCTGCACTTTTCCTATTTTTGGTTGAAGGTTTGGTCTTGTTCCTATCTCACATCCTAGCTGAGGAAACTTGAGGTATAGCTCATTCTGGTGTAGATTTTGAACCTCTTCTTTTGCTAAATGCATTCATTTTTTGCATAAATGTGCCAACTAATTTAAACAGAATTTCTTTTGCATTGTCTCTTGCTTAAGTCACTCACATAAGACAAGGACTCGACTTCAGTTTTACTAGTCAAACTCTTGACGCACCCCTACCCATGTCCCCTCCTGCTCCCAGAAAAAAAATTCCAAAAAAATCTTGTCTCAAAGAATTTTTGAAGTTATATAGCAACTGGAATATTTTTACATTATGAAAAAATTGGTTTTGAAAAAAGTGTTCTATCTTTCAAAAGAAAAAAAAAAGAAAAGAAATCCTGAAAAGATTTCTAAGGAAGGAATTCTTCTCAGGTGAGCTACAAACAAAGCTTTTGCAAAGCTCGTCTTGCCTGAGAGCTTTTTCAAGTTTTCATTTGGTATCGTAGCTAGCGTTATCAGAATAAAATTGTTCTCCCAGTAGGTATTGGAAATGCTCAATCCCAGATTCTCTGAACTGCATCATGATTTATTCAATTGATTCCATATTTTATGTTTAGCTCTTTTTTTTTTTCCTTTTTTATCTAAAATATACATGGTTTTGTATTGTATTTAAAATTTAAAAAATAAGTAGCTATTCCATTTTTGGTTTTAGTAGAATCAGAAAATGCATGACAAGAAAACTGAATTTCCCATAGAGCATAGATAAGTAGCTAGACCAAGAAATAACTTCATAATTCTGTCTGGAATCATAAGACATTAAACCTGATTTACACTTGCCAGCTAAAAGAGTACAGCCTCTGCTACTTAAGGGTAAGTTTTGACTTCATATGCAATAGATCAATATTTTAGAGCTAGAAAAAAATCTCTGGGAAAAGTCTTTAACTCCATTGTGAATAGGGACATTTAATTTGCACATTATTTTTCTCTGCATGGATGGTAAAAATAAGATAGAAAGATAATAAGATATAAATTTAATACTCTCCATTTAACATTACTTCCTACTAAAAATTTAAATAAATAAATTCTAGCTTGGTTATTAGGTAATTGAGGCCTTAAAAGTTAATGGCAACATGAGGTAATTTATTGTGTCCCAATTAATATCTGTTACTTTTCTCAGTTATGAACATTTGGTGCTTTGCATAACTGTCATAAAAAAGCATAGTTCTAATAATTTTTGCAGGTTTTACCAGAAATATATGATACAGGCTGTCAAGGCTATTTAGAGTTCAGTAGGTGGTGTTCATTGAGAAGTATTCGTTATCCTATTGGTTTAGCAAAGGAAAATACATTAATTATGTCTGCAGATATTAGACAACTTTTGTGACAGTTTGTTGTGATTCAGTATTGTGTGGTTGTCAAATTTAGTCTACCTGAATTAGCTTAGATGAAACCTTAGATAATTTGGGGAACACTGTCCTTGTTGAGAAGTAGCTGAATCTACAGGTCAGGTGATTGAAAGCCTAGCAATACTATTATTTCTCTAAAATGGATCATTGTTTAATAAAAATTTTGTTTTCAGTATTTCAATAGTTCTTTTCTATCTGTGGTTGTAGGATGATTATACTATTCTACTGAGGTACCTTATTATTTAGCAGAGTGGTAATGGATTAATTTTGAAATACCTCAAAATGAATGTCCCAAAGTTAGTTCAGTAAATTGAAATATTTAATTCCAAGTATCTTTCCTATTTTCTTTTTGGCTTTTTTCTTGTCAGATATGCAACATTCTCTACAGAACATTTCAACTTTGTAGAAAATTCTCAAGAAATTCTGCATAGAAAGCACAAAGAAATCACACCCTAAAAAGAAAGAAAAGAAAGAAAGAAAGAAAGAAAAGAAAGAAAGAAAAGAAAGAAAGAAAGAAAGAAAAAAAGAAAGAAAGAAAGCACCCCCAAAGAAATCTAACCTTTCCATTGGTTTTGTTTGGCTTTTTGAAATGTTTTGTAGGGATTTATTGTTGGGAAGTGCACTAACCTGACCTGTTAATGTGTCCATAGTCGAAGTCATGTGTACAGACACTTTGACTCGCAAAAAATATGCATGCTTCTCAGATATGTCTACACTATGAAGTGCAGCAATGAGTAGAAATCAGAGTTATTGCTCAGTAAGCCAAGTGGCAGCTCTGTAGCTGCATTTAACACAACATTATATGTGTCTTTTTCTGTTGTGAGTTGAAGTGAATAAATCCAGGTGGACCCCTCTACCGCTGGTACTGTATTTCTGAAACATATTCACACCCACCATGGATACCTTTTTCTAGTCCTGCATAGATTCAGCCAGGTATAGAGATTGCTAGGTATTGATAAACTCAGAAATACGAAAATCAATTCATTAAGCTGTATGCTTATTTGGGGAGCTAGGACATCTTTGTTATGATATTATTCATAGAACCTGACACTTTGAAGGAAAATACAAGTAGCTAAAAAGTGTGTTATCCATGACAGGGTAAGATTCCAAGGATGAACAGACAGCTACATTTCTTTTAAAATCATCATAAATTATCTTGCTTTAGCTTCAAAATAAATGGTACTTTGTCATTAATCAGAATTTCTGATCACAGACCATAAGCATTCATATGAAGCATGTAAGTCCAGTCTCAATGAAGTCTGAGGATAAATGAAATTCAGATGGAGGCAGAATTTATTAACCAAGAACCTACCCAAACCATGGGATAAACATGAGGCTTTATTACAAGAATGCCAAAGAAATAAGACCTATCCTGAAAGGGTATCCACAGAGATAGAGTAAGAAAATCAGAAACGTGAAATATGTGCTAAGTGTATTATGGTTTGTTGTTTTTTTTCTTTATTGTGTGAGCTTACGTATCCCTCTATATAGTTCTATTTAATTTATTTGTTAAAATAATATTACCTGACAGGTTAAAAATAACCTTAATCCAAACTATACATTAACTGTCTCAGCTTAACTTTTTTTAAATCAAAGCCTTGGGAATGCAAACTTGAGAAATAATTATGTGAAATGTATGAAGACATCTGGCCATAGCAATAAGTGAGTGTCAACTAATAATGCATTAATGAACTAATTTGTTTCAAACAAATTTCTAGCAGTGAAATTTGCAGTCATCATAATAAATGAATATTTGCTAATATACTAAACCTACTGCCAAAGGCTCCAGGTAGGACCATTCTTCCCAGCTGCCAAGAGCCGCGTCCAAACACTGAGGGACCATTTCTCTCTTGCAATTGCTTTGTCAATTCCCCGTTCCCTAGCAAGTGATCCCAGCTATTTGGCTTCACTACCTCCTAGCTCATGACCATCAGCCCCACTGTCCCAGCATTGGAGCAACCAGGTGAAGATGTGCTCCCCTGGCTGATAGGTAAATTCTTTTTGCATGCTCTGTAGCTCAGTTGAGATCTGAGATCAGGAAGGCACCTCTTCTTCTTCTTCTTCATCATGTGATGATGACTCCTGGTCAGATGCTGTCCCAACTGGTGAGTGCGTTGTTTCCTCATCTTGCTTTATCTTTCTTGCCCCTTTTTTGCTTTTCCTCTTGCTTACAAGGGCAACCAGTATTGGTACAAGTTGGTTCTCTGGTTTAGCTGCGGTAATTATCACTGTGGTTTTGGTAGCTACTGTACTTGTTACTGGGGTTTGAGTAGTGGCTGTACTTGTTGCTGGTGGTGGTATAGCTGCTGTACTTGGGGCTGGAGTAGCTGCACTGCCCGTTACGGTTGAAGTTTGAGTAGCTACTGTACTTGTCCCAGGGGGTGGTGTAGCTGCTGTGCTTGGAGCTGGAGTAGCTGTGCTGTCTGCTGCTCTGCCCTCAGATCTAGGGACATTTTTTTTCCTTTTGAAGGTGCTGGATGGTGTTGAACAGGGCTCTGTAAGCATAGGCCAAGCCCCAGCACGTTGTGCGACAATAATGACTACACACCTCATTTAAGTGTTTTACTAATTTTTCTGTATTTTGCAAGTATTCAGTGGTGAAGTTCCAAAGCACTGGAGAGGCCCACTGGCCTAAATACTTGCCCATGTAATCCCCCACACCCTGCCACTCTTGACTATCCAGCTTCAGGGAAAAACTCTTGGTACTTCTATATCATCATCTAACCCTAGACAAGGCCCAAACCCGAATCTGCCTAACTCTCAGGTCCAGACGAAATGGTCATGGCTAAAACATACTCTGTATGCATGCGAACATGGCAATCCCCATCACAATCAGCAGGCAGGTCTCAAGAGTACACAAAGGGCATTCAAAACCTTCAAAATTCTCAAACAATGCTTTAAACTGTCTGATGGGGCAGCTGGGAGCATAAAAGAATGTCTCCTTCACATGTTGCCCACCAGAGGAGGTGAAAAGAGATGTGTAATTGCTAAACACTTCTATTATATACTTTCCAAAGTGTAGAGTTGGTGATCACACTGGGAACAAAAGCTGGATTAGCTTCATGATCACTGAGTCTATTGTATTACAAGTCATTACAATAAAGTACTATGCAACAAGAACCTTAACCCAAAACCCATATCTGAAAAATGTTAACAAATACCGGCTATAGTAAAGTACCACACACTGAACCTGTGATATCCAGAGCAACAACTTTGAGAGCCAATAAATCAGCATTGTGATGTGTGACTATTAATCCTGTTGTTACCTCAACATTTCGTGTCCTACGTTGGGCGCCAAAAAGAACTGTTGTGGTTTAAGCCGTAAATCACTCAGTTTGCTCACCCACTCCCCACTCTTTCTTCCCCCCCACTTCGAGGGTGGGGGGAAATGGGGAGAAGAATCGAAAGAATGTAACTCCCACGGTGTAAGAATAGTCAAGTAACTAAGGTACAACACAAATCACTACTGCTGCCACCAATAATAATAATGATAAGGGAAATACAGGGGAAGAGGGTACAAGTGCTCACTACCCGACAACCAAGCTGTGAACTAAAATCTTCCAGGTTCCTGCCCCCAGTTTTTACATCCTGGCCATGATGTGCTGTGGTATGGAATACCTCTTTGGTCAGTTTGGGTCAGGTGTCCTGTTTCTGCTTCCTCCCAACTTCCCCTCCTCCCTGGCAGAGCATGAGACTTAGAAAGTCCTTGGTCAAACCAAACATTCTAAGCCGTAACTATGAACATCAGTGTTATCAGTGCTGTTCCCAGGCCAAAAGTCAAAAAAACAGTGCTGCACCAGCTACTAAGGAGAAAAATGGCTGCTACTGCTGAACCTAGGACATAGCTCATATGATTTTCATGGAACAAAGGTTGACTGCTCAAATTGCTAAGTAAGCAAAGGAGAATAAAACATCTGTTGTTTTTGTTTGGTTTTGGTTTGTTTTTCTTTTTTAAAATTTATATTCATTTATCAGATAGCACTGCCTTTATGCTTCTTCTGAATCCTGTCTTATTTGTAGTCCTGGGAGAAACACTGTAAAGGAGGACTAACTAGGTGGTATTTTGGTGCACAAAATATAAGGCTTAAGAAATAAAGCTGTATTTTGCAAAATAAAATCTTGTGGAATTTAGCTGTGAATAGAGAGCAATGTAATTTCTGAAAATAACATTTATACTTGCACTCCGTCTGACACTGTTCACTAGACAACAGATGTGAGAGTCAGGCTGATGCAATGCAATCCAGCATGAAAATGTCTTTTCAATCTGTTTACAAGAATGTATTTAAAGACTGATGCTCCAGCTGACTAAAAATTTTTCATGATGTATCTTTTTATTTACATGTTCTGACAGTATTAGAATATATCTTATATTATGTGTGAACAAATCAGGAGAAACTTCCTAAATATATTTGAATTTAAAATTCCAAAGTCTACTGCAGTCAAATCCTACATGATAATGTTTTCTTGTTTCTTGCCTGCTTGCATTAATTTTAAACTGAATAATCTACCTTTAAGAGGGACCAGCCTCATTATCCCTCAAGAATATTAGTCTTAAAATAAAATTTAAAAGCTATTTAATAAGTGCATGGACCACGGTTTTGCTTTCTTTGATGTAAGGTGTGAAAAGGAGTACTAGAACATTTGTTTGCTGTTGATACTCAAACAGAAAACCAAGCTCAAATGAGGAAGCATTGAGGTAATTATGCAAGTGGTCTAATTAAAGAAGGACTAAGAGAAAATGATAACAAAACTGTCTAGTTATGTCTTCAAGCTATGCTTCCTTTCTGACCCAAAGCTAGAAGTAGTATATAACAACCCAGCCAAAATTGAATAAACCTAAATCCTTCAAAGATTAGAGCATCAAAGAAATAACAATACGAACAGCCACTACAGCCCACTCTGTCTTCAAATTAGTTAAGACTTTACTACAGTGTTTATAGAAACAACATGCCACCTATATTCATACATGGCCATAAATAATTTGTGCTTGGTTCAGGCACCATGTCTCCAGACAAGCTCACTCTCTATTAATATTAAAAGAAGAAGAGACAGCTGTGAATGTTCAGTCTGAACTATCATGGAAAACAGAAACAGCCCTATATAGGAAGAGGCAGTTTAATGAATAACTTACTTTAAGTTATTTATATGATTTAGTTCTTGATTCTTCTTGTGGCCTCTCTTTAAACAGACCGTGATTTCCTCCCATTTTTCATTAGATTCCATCCTGTAAATATCATTATAAAGTCTTTATAAATTTACATAGATTATTTAAAATGCTATCAGTTTTGCTTCTGTATTATCCTCATGACTCAAAGAGACTCCTTTCATTCTTGTGGTCTTCTTTCAGGAATCACAATTGGTAGATAATATAGCTTTCTATCCAAGTCTCTCAATCTGTGCTTCCCTAAAGAGAAAGTGCAGTAGAAATACATTTCTTTTTTAATGAACTTCAACTTACTGACTGTCGGCCTGTTTCTCTTAGTTACTCCTAGAAGAAACCCACCAGCCACCCTAAGACCCATGTATCATAGAATGCAAGTTACTGTTATTTTCCCCTTATTGCCTGTGTTTGGTGGTCCTACATAGCTGGCCTTCATATTTATCCAGTTTCTTATTCTTACCTGGTGAGAAGATAAACATTTGAATAAAGATGCTTTCAAATTCTTAATACCAAGTGCTCATAAAAAGCTGGCTAAAAATACATATGGCTGGTCATGCTCACTTTTCTACAGTTCTGGGTGACTTCAAATACTGCTGGACAAATATGTGGCTTAAGAAGCAGGAGAGCTTGGGCTCATATAAGTCGCAGCCAACAAAGGAAAAAGGTGATAAAATATTTAAGTAATAAAAGGTCACAAAACAATGCCATTCCACCTTTTTTTTGTGTGTGTGTGTGTTTGCATGCATTTTGTTTTCTTGGAGGTGGCAGAATGGGCTTCCATAAAGTGATAAATCAGATTTGTCAGAGGCCTCACTTATTAGATAGCATATTTTAGTGAACAGAGATAAATATCTGTATGTATCATGTTCACTTACTATTGAGAGTTTAGCTTTACTACTGCATTACTTTTAAAAGCATCAACACTCCCTATTCGTCAGTAAGACATACCCTCAGTTGATTATGGATTCTTTGTTGATGAAGCATTTTCACTGAACAGTAGATCTTATCTCTGTCTCCAGAGAGAATGATACTAGACTAAAATTAAAATTGTCATCATTTGGTGTGAACATAACAGCACTAGTCAAAAAGGCAAAAAAAAAAAAAAAACCCAAACATTAAAGTGGGCAGAAGAGATTTAGGCATTTATACACAATTTGTAAGTAGAGCACAAACATGGTAGGGAGGGATGTAAAGATGAAGACAAGACGACCAACCATACAGACCTGAATGGCCTAATGAGGTTAATTCAACCTCCTAAAAGTATCCAAATTTTAAAAAACTTTTTAGATGGCAAATAAGAAATGGAGGTAAGGTCAAAATGCTGAGGACTAGAGCTGGGAAAATTAGGACTTGAAGGTTTTAAAGGGTCCATAATTAGGTGGTCTTGAGCTCCTAATGTGATATTATGGGGGAAAAAAAAATTGTGAATTCACGAGTATTTTGCTAATAAGAGGAGGATGAGGTTACTTTTGTTTCTTCTTATGGTTCAGGGAAACTAATTTGGAAACATAACTATACTTTGAGGTTTCTTTGAAAAACAGGGTTGAATGTTTTTAAGGAAGTTATACTTTCGTCCTCAAATAACAGGTTCTATATAGAGTTTAATTCATATCATTGATAAAGAGGTCATTTACTTTGTAAACCTTTTTATATTTTGGAGAAAGTCGGACCAAATTCAAGTGGAAGAAAGTAAAAGTAAAGAAAAAATGGATATACGCATAAATAAATATGAGCAGAACAGGTATCATGAAATATTGACTGAAAACCAATGGAAATTAAGGGAAAGATTTCCAGTAATTTCAATGACCTCTGAAACTGTTCCTTAGAGATGTAAATAGATAACTGCTTCTCTTGAATATACCTAAGTTGCATTTTCATTTATTTGAGCCTGAGTGCTTTTTGGTCCAAGCTGAAGAATCTTGTTCAGGATCCACAAGTACTTTGTTTTGCATTATTCAGAGAGATGTGAGGGTAGAGAGGTGCTCACTGAGTAACAGTGATGAATATAATTAGTTGTAATAGTTACTCTGAGGTTTAATGATGCTTATACAATAATAAACAATGTCAACATCATGTGCCACACTTTAAATAATTGTTTGCTTAGTAGTATTTTGAAGGGAATTCAGTTCCCACAGAGATCAGCATGAGAACAGGATCTTTGATTACATTGTGGTGTTAACAAGTAATAGTGAGAGATATATCTCCAAAGACTTCCATGTTAGTTTCAACAGAGATGTATGAAACACTTGGCTAAAGCAAACTAAAGAAGCCATTTTTGAAAAATCCCTTTTTATCTGGTACCGTATTCCATCCATTTTAATTCAGAAGTTATTGAACTGTGCTAAACTTAACACTAGATATTTTTAATAAAAATCTTTGCTTCAGATGGTTCAGCTATACTTTGTCTATTTCTATTTCTTGTTTTGTTCAAGAGAAAAGCATGTGTACAGAAACAAAAGAAAGACAAGAGGAATAGGCTGTAAAATTTTTAGCCATAGTAGAAGTACTTCTTTTTGTCTCATTTCTTACTTTGTACTGAGTTTTGCTTGCTTATTTAAAGTTATGTCACACAATTCAAGATAGTCACACAATTGAAGACACATCCAGGAGAAATTAAAATTTCAGTTAGTTCAAAGTAAAACAGTCATCAGACTGTAGAGAAAGCATTTATTTAGCACATCTTTTTTCTCTCATTTTTCTTTTTACATGCTACAATTCCTCTAATATGTTAACTGTCCATATCAAACAAAACACTCCTGAATATTCTCTCCTTAGAAGATCTTTCATACACTCATAATTCAATGTTACTCTACATAAAAGACTGGGAGATTATGAACGTGCACTTATTATGCTATGAAGTAGGCATCTGGGATATAATTAAAATGAAACTTCACAAAAGGGGTCTAGTTTCTGAAAAGGTATGTAATTTTATAATGTAATACAAATAGACAGAGGGAAAAAAGGAAACAAAACCAAAACAAAAAAAAAAATATGGTTTCTGATTATTTCCATCAGTTAATACTAATTAATCAAGTTTGAAAACCAGTAATAAAAATACTGGTTGCTGTTATTTTCTATATTTTTCAGCTGTTACATTTTCAATATGATTTGTGAAAGACTTTTTCTTGCATCACCTGAAGCAAACCCTGCATCTCCATGTATAGAGGGGCTCTCTCAGGAAACATTCAGACAGAAAGTTAGAGGGTATAAATGTTCACAGAGGTGTGCTTTGAATAATCTTGCATTTCCTTAATCTGCATTTTTACTCTTAGTTCATGACATTGATATCTTAATGGCAACACATTTTGCCATGGTGCCTAGAGAGCTGTATTTGAAATTAGTCAGGAACTTCCTGTTCCAAAATACAGTACAAGCCAAGCAGAATTTGGAAACAATTACAAGGTACCAGTAGAAGGAGAGTGGAGGAGGAAAAATTTTCATGTGTCATCTCCAGCTGTGGTCCCTGAGGAAACTGCCTCTTACGTCTGTAGTGAGGGGAAATAACCATTACCAGCAGCACTGGATATTTGGACAGGGTGACTCAGGAAATCTGCAGGCTTTGAAATGAAAAAATAATCATAAAGAATGACTGTTCTCATTAGAAATAGATGTAGAAATCCAGAAATGATTCATTGCTACATAACTCGAGCAAGTAAGTTTTGCCAGTAAAATTTTTAGAAATGACAGAATTCTAGGCAAAGGTTCTGGAATTCAATCCAAAGTAGAATTTTTCTGCATCTCATTTAAAATTTCAAAGTTCTACTTGTTTATTTTTCCCCTTCCCACAAAATCTATTTAATGATTTTGTAGTGAAATTTGGCATACAGTGAGAATAGAACTATTCTGAATTTGCTAATGGTTTGATTGGGTGATTATTTTTCATCAAGGGTTTTTTCTTGTCTTCCAAGACAGTGAGAATAGAACTATTCTGAATTTGCTAGAGGTTGGATTGGGTGCTCATTTTTCATCAAGGGTTTTTTCTTGTCTTCCAAGAGCTGTAGTTTTTAAAGAAATGGAAATGAATAGAAATTGTTGTGGTCTAAGCCAAGCCAGCAACCCAGAACCACACAGATGCTCACCCAGCTCCCCCCTTTCTGCCTCGGCTCCCAGAGGGATGGGGAGGAGAATCAAAAAAATGCAACTTCCAGGGGTTGAGATAAGAACAGTGCAGTAACTAAGGTATAACACAAACCACTAATGCTACCACCAATAATAACAAGGGAAGAGAATTAAACCGCTCACCACCTGACAACTGATACCAGCCAGACCTGAGAAGTGATCTAGGCCTTCCAGGTAACTGCCCCAGTTTATAATAATGGGGATGACGTGCTGTGGTATGGAATACTTCTTTGGTTAGTTTGGGTCAGGTGTCCTGTCTCTGCTTCCTCCAGGCTTCCCCTCCTCCCTGGCAGAACATAAGACTCAGAAAGTCCTTGATCGGAGAAAACATTACTGAGCAATAACTAAAAACATCGGTGTTGTCAGTGCAGTTCCAAGGCTGCAAGTCAAAAACATAGCGCTGCACCAGCTACTAAGAAGGAGAAAAATGACTGCAACTGCTGAACTCAGGACAGTAATAAACTAGAAGCTTTTCAAACCGAAAAGTGTAGATGTTGAAAGAAGTATTTGTAAAGTCATTAAGCAATTGATAGAACCCAAGTTTTGCATAACTTATTTTGAAAATAATTATTTATCTAGAAATAAGTCAAATATTCAGGCAATATTAGTAAGATTTTTGTGGTGGGTTGGTGAGTTTTTATCTACCTTAATTTTTGTATGAAAAGAGAAATGCAGTCTATTTGAAGATGCAAATTGAAAAGAGATATATGCCTGAGAAGAAAAGTATTACATTTTCAGTGATTATTAATAAGACTCCCGAATATCTCACTTGAAAACAATTTACAGAATAACTGATAGCTGCTAAGAAATGCTCACTCTTTTGCAAAATTATTCATAAAATCATAGCATATATGCACTTGGGTAAGAAAACCACCCTAAACTAGTAAAAACCCCATCCAAAATGTATTGTGTTTTAAAGCTTAAAAATTGCACTTTCATTGCCCTTACTTCAATAAGCAATTTCCAGGAAGAGAGTGAATGCTTTTTTTTGTGAACTAGATGTCTCATTCATTCCTAAAATATGAATTTATGTTCACTTTTAAGTTAGTGGTTATTTAATTATTCATTCCTTTACAATGAATAAAATCAAGACTATTTCCCGCATGATGCATTCAGCTAGAGAATACAGCTTTTCAAAATAGATGTGTAAAGCTAGGTTTCCAAATGAATTTAGATATTGACATATGTATTTCAATACTTAGAAGTACCAAGAATTCAGTAACCTCCTGCAAGAATTTATGGGAGCTGTTTGAAGCTCAGTATTTTGGAAAATCTGGCTTACAAGTTGCATGCCTAAATTTCATATTGGAGCTTGTTTTAACTCAGTGATTGCAAAAAAAGAAAAAAAGAAAGAGGTGTTGATTGCTGTGTTACACTGCGTAGGTAATGTATTTTACCCCCATTTCTCTAAACTAATTTTTCTCAGGTTTTCTTTGTCTTCTTCTGGATATTGTTGTAAAAAGAAGCTTTAGTGTTACCCTTATAGCTTGAAAATATTTGAAAGGAAAACAAAAACACAGCGAGCTTTCAAACTGAGAATGTTCATTCATTTCAAAAGGAAATTTTAGATACCAGATTTGCAGTCATGTTCCATCTTGCCATCATACTATACATAGTCTTCATCTTGTAAGAATTACCTGCTTGCAGAAAGTGTTGAGGACTTTTTGTCCTTGTGATATCAATAGGATGTACTATATGAGAGACAGTTTGTCAAACATATCCTAAGCATGAAATAATGTATCTAGGTATTTAAACAGAAGTTTGGCGCTTTATTTCAAATTTTAAGGTTTTAGCTCGATTGCTTCCCTGAAAGCTTATAAATGTGCCTCAATTTTATAAAAAAAATCATACTGGAGCACCTCCTAATACACCAGGGCACTAGACTACTGCCCATGAATATATATTAATTTTCCTTCAATTTGATTTTGTGAAAACAAACTAACATTAGAGTATTATGCTTCCAAAGAAACTATTGAGGAAAAATGGCAAGAAATTACACTGGACAGTATACTGGGAAATTAGAAGAGGCAAGGAAAGAGCTTCATATGCTAGTCTTTGAAATGCAGAAGCCAACAATACAGCATTTCAAAGCTGTTGAACCTAAATTGAGTGGAAGGCAGTCTCATTCTTAGCAAGATATTGCCATCTACCTGTGGGATTGATAACTCTGGTAGCTTAATATCACAATTCAAGTTTACAACTGACTGGCAGCATGAAAGCAGCAGTTGCAGAGGTCTAACACTGCACTGGTATCAGTACTGAGGCAGCTGGGGCTGACTTTACAAGGACTGGTTGCACCTTTCTCCTTCAAATAATTTCAAAACCAAGTCTTTTAACACAATTATAGAAACTTTTTGCTAATGGGAAACCTCTAAGGAGCATCAAAGGGAAAAATTATGTCTTTACTAAAGCGGGATTTCATATTGCACGTATCACAGACCTAGATCTTTCTCATAACTAGGCCATCTTCCTACTCATGACTGTGTAGAAACAAACTTTCATATCTGAATTCAAATCTTCCTTATGTCACTGTGTATTCAGTTTAAATTTATAACTCTACGGTTGGTGGTTCATGTCAAATATGACAAACAATGAGTTTAAATGGACTTCCTATTCCAGGGCTGTGGTACACTATTGTCAGTTGTTCTACATTGACACAAGGATTTCTTAATGCATGAGAGGGCTCCCCTTTAAAGTTTTGGCATGGTTCTGAAGCAAATCTCCTGACCATCTCCATTTCCTGTGCTTTGGTTTTCACTTGTGAATGCATTAATTTGTTCTCCTTTTGATGTGAATGAGAACACGTGATCCAATAAATACATCAAAGAATGAAGTCATAGTCCATAGGAATTATGGAGAGATAGATATATGGCTAGGTTTGTTTCTAAAAAGCCTTTAGCACTCACTATTTCCCTCTCTAGACATGTTGCAAATGTCCTGAAGTGTTTGCTTCTTTTAGAAACCATCTGAAAGAAGCAGACTGAGTAATCCATTCTGAGAATGCTGGCGCTAAGCTTTTCTTGAACACTGATGGGGAACCATTCTCATTTCCTTCTTTAATCTGAGAATCAGCTCTGAACCATCAGTGTTTGTGTGTCAGCATGTTTTGCTTCTTTCAACCACAGATAAGGAAATATAGATACCTCCATCTTTGTAATATATATTAAATTTAAATTTCATGATAAAAATAAGTGACCCAAAATTTAGTGAATTTATCTCTGGGAAATGTGAACAATAAAGCTTCTCTGCAAAGTTATAGGTGTTATTTTTAGTCATTCATGTGTTCTTCTTTGCTACAATACAATGCGATATACTGAAAGGAAATGTTCGTATTCTTTTTTTTTTTTTAGATAATTTTGGTAAAGGATCAAAGCCATAAACACTAAAATGAATTGTGTGTTTGTGTGCTCGCATGTGTGAGTGGTTTATCTCATGTTATATAAACCCTGCTGTGAAAACTTGATCCCACTTAAGCAGTGAAAATTGTTGGAAACTATTGCACCTCAGGATGTAATAAAGCTAAGGAGGTAGGCTGCAATTCATGTTTTTAATATCCATTACTTAAACAGATATAATCCAGTCAAGTCAGTAGAAAGCAGACATTTTCTGATTTTAAACAGAGGGTAACATCCTCAGAATGCTAGTTGATAAATACAGAAGTGAAGAAAAAGCTCCTTTGACTGTCTCTGAAACTATGTTCCTATAGACTGTTATTTTAGACAAAAATTTTAATATATATTATTTTAATATATGTTATATATATATATAACAACCACACACACACACACAAAAAAAAAAAAAAGAATGCCAATCTGAAGAAAATTTCATAAACTTACACTGTGCAGTCAGAGTATCCTCTGAGAAAATTAGATATCATATTGGGAAAAAAACCTAAACAACTGAGAGAATTGCAAAAATGCTGAAAAATACAGAAGATCAAGAACTACATGTGTTTAGGTGCTGAATAAGAAGACTGAGATACAGTATGGTGGGCTTTAATGTGTCCGGTGGGTACTGTAGTTGGTTTGTTCATATTAGGACCGAGTCCATAGGGTTTGTTAGCTGTTTCTGACAAAATCCTTGTAGGTTTTTTCCATGTTACATAGAACGTAGCATATTGCCAGGATTAAAATTCAGCAATACTTCTTACCACTAAGCTTATCAAATTCTAAACGGTGGGGGGAAAAAAACCCCAACAACCCCCAAACTTTGATTCCTGTGTGTTGGTGTCAATCTGTGCAACACAGGAAGGGAAAAAAAACAAATCACACAATTCAATCCTCAAAAGCAACATCCCTATGCTATGTTTTTTTGGCAATGCTCTTCCTCTGTCCTTTCTGCATGCACCATTGCCCTCAAAGTATGGTTTACAAGAGGACAGTGTGGTGTCATATATATCAGTGGTATTTACATACATAAATTCAATTAACATTGCATTCTTTCACTGAATGTGTGTGTGTGCGTGTGTGGGTGTGTGGGTGGGTGTGTGTGTGTGTGTGTGTGTGTGTGTATTAAAGACTGCTTGGCACTAAATATATTTGTAACGAATTACAATAAGTTGTTACTTTCACATCCCCTTAGATCCAGGATGGATTCCATCTGTCCTGGAATCCAAATAAAAGTTAACAATTGTCATTTAACCTTGGAAATTAATGAAACTGCAAATATACGAAGTGTCTTAAAGCTCAACTGTAATGAAATAATGTAACAACTAGGTTTCTGAATAGTTGTTCATGGGAAGTTGCACCAGATTTTAAGAACACATTTGAACATGGCAAACCTTTTCCTTGTATTTTTCAGTATTAAGGGGGACAAAAAGGAGAATTCTAAACAAAAGCAGAGAAATTAACCCAGTAAGCAAATGTCAGTCATTGTAATTTACAGGTAGAGCATATACAAAAGCAACTAATGTAAGCAACAAGCTCTCCAGAGGAGACAGACAAAGCAATTAACGTGCCAGAAATTGCCCCTTGTCTCCTTAGCAGGATTGACAGGAAAATTACCAACCAAAAGGATGCTGACAATAAAAATGTTTGCTGTTTGTTTTATTAATTTTATGTAAATAAACATTCTTTTTCAAAATATAAGGGAATATCAGAACTTTTAAGGGGAAGATAAAACAGTCCTATCACATCTTAAAAAGACTAGACCATAAGTAGTATTGAGGAAGATTACTCTCAATGTGCAACTCCAAGAGGAAAGATGCTTTCAAGTAGATCATGAAAGAGTATCAAAAAGTTTCCTTTTTTTCCTTTTCGTTTTCCTTTTCTTTTTCCTTTTATTTGTCCTTTCTTTTAATGAATGGAGCCTTGTGTATTCTGTATGAATAGTAATAGATTACTGAGTAAGGGGATGCTTCACTATTAACCTCAGTTAGAAAATCTCCAGCTTTGATGAGGAAATAACAAGGTCCTATTCCTGCTGTGGTGAAAAAAAAGAAAAGAAAAAAATAATTTCGATAAGATGGCTGAATGCAGTGAGATATATTTCTTTCTTTCCTTTTTTTTTTTTTTTCCTCCTACCTGGGATGAAATACACCCTACAGAGGTTTGTGAGGAGGCATGGTGCTATGTCTCTCTACAGAGAAACATTAAATTCTGTGAGTATATTGGAAAATACAGAATATTTCTTCTCTCCATCAGTTCTTCAGAAAATTAATTGGCCAGTTTCCAAATGTTTTTCATGTGTTTAAAACTGCTGTAATGGGCTGTTATTTTGGCACACTGGCTTAGCTCATGAATATCAATTGAGGATGAGATGACATGGTTGATTTAGCTCCTTTCCGAGAATAACCTGTTTTGTAAATGTTTTAAGGAGGCACAACAGATATTTACTGACTATTGGGTGTCAAAGCAGTGTGCCAGTTACATACCTGGAGTTTAATACCTAATTTTTAAATATCACAAACATGAAAACAGTAAATGTAGAATAATGCAGAGCAACCTTTGGAAACTGATTTTCCTTTGATATAGTGGAGAGGATTTTTGATTCTCAACAGTGCAAGATGGAAGTTGCAATGATGAAGATTTATTTATTCTTCCTGCAAAAATGGAAACTATTGTCTTGGATATACTATTGCTATAACACAAAAAGACATTGTTTATACTTTAGTGTGCAGATTTTTTTCCAGAATAGAATACCCTGTGTAGAGGGAGTGATATAAATATGTTTGATAGATGAATTGTTAGATGAATAAGAAACTGAAGGGATGTCTATGTCCCAGTAATGGCTCAGTGGCAGGTAGAAATCATTGAGGTCCCACAAGGGTCTGTACTGGGACCAATGTTATTTGCTATCTTCACCAATGACATGGACAGTGGGATTGAGTGGAGATGACATCAACTTAAGTGGTGCAGCTGATTCACTGGAGGGAAGGCATAACATCCAGTGGGACCTTGACAGGCCTGAGGAATGAGCCTGTGCAAGCCTCATGAAGTTCAACAAAGCCAAGTGCACCTGGGCTGGGACAATCCCCAGCATCAATATAGACAGGGATAGAAGAATTGAGAGCAGTCCTGAGGAGGACTTGGGGATGCTGGAGAAATAAAAATTGGACCTGATCCGGCCATGTGACCTTGCAGCCCTGTCATGGGTTCAGCAGTAGCAGTCATTTTTCTCCTTCCTAGTAGCTGGTGCAGCACTGTGTTTTTAACTTGTG
>JANRGW010043260.1:0-10721 GCA_024733675.1 Psilopsiagon aymara | reverse complement strand
AGCACTGCCAGGGATGGGGCAGCCACAGCTTCTCTGGGCACCCTGTGCCAGCGCCTCAGCACCCTCATAGGGAAGAGGTTCTGCCTTAGATCTAAGTTGAACTTCCCCAGTTTCAGTTTAAACCCATCGCCTCTTGTCCTGTCACTACAGGCCCTGATGAAGACTCTTCAGGGACTGATGTTGCAGACGGTTTTACCATCACTTCGCTCCCATGAGCAGAAGCTGAATATTAAGAGGAAGAATAAACAGTTTAATGGATAAAATAGCAAAGCAGATACTGCAAGTTTTATATCACGTCTTTAGTAAGTCCCTGTGTGATAACTCTTCTGTAGAAAACCAATTTGCTTTTCTGTCTTGCCTTTCTGGATGCTCTTTTGGTGCCTCTCTATACCCACAGAGCATCTACCCCAGTGCATTGCTGTGCCTCTGAACACCATCACAGTGGGGAAATCAATGGTGTGGGCTGAATCCTGGAATACAAGACTTTGTATTTGTGATCCCTGTATCATTCCCACTGAGCAGACAGGCACCTCTAAGAGCAGGAGGCCAGTTTTAGCGACTGGCTCAGCTTCCAGAGCCTCAGAGCAATAGCGTTAATAGAACAGTCTTTCAGGCATGAAGATGGGCTCCAGGCCAGCATCACTTTGCCTCTGCAGCAGCATGCTTTGGCTGAGGGGGGAGCAGAGGCCAAGAAAGGCACATCACAGAAAGGGGAATCATTCTTTTGAGTCAAAACTGCTCAGAAAACATTTGCTGGGCTGCAGCAGTAACTGAGACAAATGCACTTGTACCTGCCACAGCATTTGGAGCATTTCATACTCTACAACAGCTCAAGGTATACAGGCTTCTCAATGGAATTTGCCTGAACTTCCTCCCCAGTCCTGCTTCTGAAACCATAAATCCCTCTCTGCCTTATCAGAGTGCAAAAGGTTTTACCTACATCTTGGTTGGAGTTGTCCTTGACTTGTTTAATGAGGTGCAGGGTATTTTTGTTACCATCAGCTGCTTTGCAGAAGCATCCGGCATTCCCAGTGGCAGCCTTGGAGTACCAGCTGCCATACGAGCGCAGGAAAATGGGAACAGGCTTTCCCCAAGGAAGTTTATCTGCGCAGACTTGCTGAATCCTCCTTGTGACCCATACAGAGCTAGTTCCTTTCTTCATCCTCTTGAAACAAAGCCACTTCATATAAAATTAAGCTCCCAGAAAGCATCAAGCTGGAAATCAGATCTTTGCTCATGGCAAACAGGAAAAGGTTTAGGACCATTACAAGTGATGGAAACTTCCCAGGGGATAATGGCAGTTCATTGGGAGGAACTTTTCAGATGCTCTTTCACACTTCTCATAATGGCATCATTAGGATGTTATGCTTCGGTCTAAACTGGACACAGTGATGCTAAACCAAACCAACACGAATCCCCAACCCCAAACCCCAGAGCAGCTTGCTGACATTCATTAGTTCATCTCAGGCTCTCAGATATGTGGGATTCCACTTTATTTCTTCTTCCTTCTAGGAAATTTTATCCAAGGAGATCTGAAGAACACATACACTTTATTCTCTGGGCTTCTGGATGTCTAGCAGCAGCTTTGCTTAGGTACCTCTGTGTCCAGGACTCCGGACCACATCCTTTGGATATGGAAAGCTCATTGCTCCAGCACCTGCAGAGCAAAACTCCAAAATCCAAGAAACTCAGGAGCTATTCAGCATGCAGCTCACAGTCAATCTGCATATGCAGAGTGACTCCCTGGTGTTCAGAGTGTACTACATAGAATGCCTGAACAGAAACACGCAGTCCCACACCTCTCCAGCGAGACAAACACTGTCACTGCGACAATGAGCTTGATGAAAGACTACACATGCAGAAATCAAGCACGTTTTGGCTGTGCAGAAGCTCACAGACATGCTATTCTAAGGCTGGGATCTTCCAGCTTTTCTAGAGGGTGGGGATTAGAACTAGATGATCCTTCAGCTCCCTTCCAACCCAAAGCACTCTATGATTCTGTATTGTTTGATGCTGGGACATCAAACATGCTGCACTGGTTCCAGTCTACTCTTTAGCAGCTGCTATGGTTCCCTCCTAGATCCAGCAGCCTCCTGCTGTGGGCATTCACTACCTTGAGGAGCATCACACACTGTCCTTGCCAGTGACCTTCTAGTGGAAGGTTGGAGCTGGGTGATCTTAAGGTCCTTTCCAACCCAAACCAGCCTGGGATTCCATGAATCTATGATTCTCTGATTCCACGTCCGTCATCTTTGCTTGGCACAGGCCTCAGAGAGCTTTCTTAGTGTTTCTCTCCTTCCATTTTCAGGCATTGCAGAACCTTCACACAAACTCCCACAGTTAAGTGGGCTCAGCTCTGAGATAAATACATCCAGGTACAGAAAAAAAGCTTCAGCAAGCACTTTGTGCTTATTCATGGGAAGCACCGAAGAATGGAGGTCTCTCTGTTCCTCCTCTCTCATCAGTTAATATATTCTTTCTTGTATTGAGGAATAAAGAGCATGGCAAGGAGCAGCAATGGGAACAGGGATCTCCCTGACATGAGTAAGGAAATTCCAGCAATTGAACAGCTCATATTTTGACACATTGAGTTATTAAAGTTTGAGAACTGATGAAATCTCTCTAGACATAGCACTGCTTCCCCAGCGCCAGGATAAATAGCAGAGCTCAGGCAGCCTCATTTTAACAGCTACATGGCCATGAAGCCTACAGAGCTGCTGGTAGAGAGAATGCTTAGCCTAAAAAAGAAGGTGGCTCTGAAGGTAACAGCACCACAACGGCTGCACCCATGCTGATGGCATGTGTAACCAGGGCTTAAGGATCATGGAATTGAGGCTCTTCCATTTGCTCCTGTCTTCACTGAAAGCTGAGGAACCACCTCCAGTTTCTATAACCTGCTGCATTTCCAGCTCTTTTCTGTTCCAACAGGGACTGATGGGGCACTCCCACAAGCCGGATTTGGCGCTGTGCATCCTTCCCTAATGTACCCTTGGATCTTGGCTTGCAACCTGAAATATGCCATGGAGCCCACTTGAAATGTAATATTTCCAATGAAACTCAATTGATTTTATCCTGCAAATAGCGGGGAGCATCACTGTTAATAACTTGAAATCCCTTGCACATACGTAGCATCCTTCATTCAAGAGTCTCAAAGCACTCAGGAAGAAGCAATTCATTAACCCTGTAACATCTCACTGCTGTAATTACAGCACCTCTATAAGGACTAATTGCAATATCAGTGGCTCTGGTTCCAGTAACTTCACCATCCTGCAGCAGATTTGCTGCAGCAGCCTGTAGTGCAATGCAACAACCAGCAGCAGCTTTAGAAAGATCCTAAAAAGCTCTGGATGAGGCTCCAGTGAGGGATTCAGGAAGGGAGAATGCATGTAGGGAACTCAGCACTGGTGTTACAGGATTCCTGGACAACACACTTGAATGCTTATCTACAAGAGATGTATTAATTGCCAGGATGATTTTGTCCATCGCATTCACGTTAGGTTAAAAGCACCCCATGGAAGCCTTGATCCACATAATTTCCATAGCAAGAGGCAAGTCAAGGGTTTCAACTCCCAAGCAGAAGGTTTATGAAGCAGTTAGGCCACTGAAAAGGCCTAAAGATGACTTGGGATGTCCTTAAAATACCTTCCAGACTTTCAGGCTCACAAAGAAATAGCTCCAAGGAGCATGTAAAGTGCTAACAGCTCAGGTATTACATTGCATTTGCATTCCAGGGCCCAGGGCATTAAGTGAACAACAACCACTGCCTCAAAGGCACAAAGGGCCCTTCGTGTGGAAATGTCTATCGGACACTCACCAGGCGGGTTTGGGGATACTTCATGTTTCATTCTCAGTTTGGATGAAGAGCTGTCCCCCATCTTTTCTTTTCCTACTGCTGCATTAGCTTCTTTCCTACCCTTTGATACCTCCTTTCCAGTAACCGCTGTCCTATCTTCCCATACAATTGTGACATTCTGTTCCCAGAGGAAGGAAAAGGGGATTTGTTCCTTTAGAGAGCTTTGCTCCTCGCACAATGCTTTAAGGCATCTGCCTAGATTTCTGTAATCTGACAGCTTAAAGATGGAACAACACGAACAATCATGGCAAGACTTGCCATGTTCTTCAGCAGCTCTCAAAGCAATGCAGTGCCCTTCAGCAACATGAATTTTAACAGTGCTTTTGTAAATGGGGAAATCTCCAGCACACGCTGGTTAAAAGGACTTGCAGGGCATCACGGAGGTCAGAAACATGGGAATAGAGTCCAGCAGCCGGACAGTATTGGCAAGGCCTAGGTTTTCCTTTTTCCTTTCCTCTACGTGTGCATTAAAGTGCATTTCTAGTGGGCTGGTGTATAAGAAGTGGCTGTACTTCCCCCCCTGCTGCTTGCTCTTCTCTTTCCAAGCCCACATACCATCAGGCTGGGTCAGTACCCAGCACAGGAAGGACACTCCAAAGCAATGCTCGAAATGTCAAACTTTGAGATGTCATATCCAAGATTTTCACAGCAATGGAAGACAATTGATACCGAGTTACTTTCCATTGTCAGGCAAAACCCACGCAGCAGTAAGAGGCTGAAATCTTAGCAGGCATAATTTAGCATCATTATATTGAACCCAGAAACCATAGACCAACTTAGACCCGTCAAAGCTGGGATAGCAAGACTCGAAGGAAGTATTCATCAGGGACCGTAGCAATAGGACAAGGGGTGATGGAACTGGATGATCTTAAGGCCCTTTCCATCCCAAACCGTTCTATGATCCTATTTAACATGCATAAAGCCATCAAGATCTGGAGTTTCATCATAATAGAAAGATAAGTATCTTGCTTCAACATTTAAGCCAATCTTTGGAGAAGGTCCAAAACAAGACTGGGAGTGAGATCTTCCACACACACTTACTCTATTGCCTAAACAAAGGAGAGCCATGTTATTTCTATCAAAGCTCTGCCCTGTGCTGTAGGAAGAGCAGAGCGAGTTGTGGCAGTACTTGGACCTGAAAGGCAACACTGTTAGAGTGATAATGTGACAGAGAATCAGCAATGAAAGCGTTAACCCAAGTCTGGGTTTGTATTGCCAACAAAGGAAGCAGAAAAGAGTGGTGACATCTTGGGGCTGGTTGGCTGAGAAGGCACCAGTTGTAACTTCAGCTGTATGGGTAACCACTGCTGTAAAGTTTCAACATGCTTCATCCACCAGTTCCTCCTGAATAGGAAACTGATGAGTGGCATCAAACGTGCTTTTAATGCAAAGCTCCTGAAATGCCAAACCTTCTGCACACTTGGGCTCACAGTCAGCAGTTCTGCAGGGCTGGGTTAGGCTGCAGACCAGCCCGCAGCCGCTGTCAGCGTTCAACTAGGAAAGATGTTCAGCCAGCATTAAACCCCTCGTTAAGAGCCATCCACATCTCGTTTAAATTTACCTAACAGCCTGCTCCTGCTAAGAAACATTTGACGTGGCAGAGCTCTGTCAAACAGCTCAGAGGTTGTTGCTGCTGTCTAGGGCACCCAAGCCAATGTTAAAAACATAGAAGGAGCATACAGCTCACTGTGAAGTCAAAGAAGATGCTGCTGATCTACCTGAACTAAAGCTGCCTACTGAAACAGGCCCCAGATTCTCAGCTCACACCCAGAGCACAGTGTGTCTGTCACATAAAGGATGTGTGCCTCTTGCAAACGAAGAGGCATTTCCTATGTTTACTATTCAGGTCTATTGTTTGGTACATCAAAAAGAAATGATCATGCTGGAGGAGGAGAATGTTGTTCTGTTTTACAGAGCTAAAGCTGTCACTATTGGGTTTTGCCTTGATACAAGTGAAGCAAAGAATCCCCATTGAAATCAAACTCCATTTCCTGGCTGTTGTGGTATGTGGGACAAAGCAGCAAGTCAAACCAGAAAGGAAAAGGGATGAGGAGACTAAGGCAGAGCACACTGGGCACATCTCCAAGGCTTCTACTTGCCCAAAAGCTAAGAACCCACAGAATCTCCTTGTCATTGCAAAGCTTCTCAACATCCTCAGATGTGTCCCCAACATCAGAAAGACATGGAACTGTTGGACCAAGTCCAGAGGAAGTCACAGGGTTGAACAGGAGCTGAAGCACCTCCCATATGAAGATAGGCTGAGAAAGTTGGGGCTGCTCAGCCTGGAGAAGAGAAGGCTGCGTGGAGACCTCATAGCAGCTTCCAGAGTCTGAAGGGGGCCTATAGGGATGCTGGGGAGGGACTCTTCATTAGAGACTGTAGTGATAGGACATGGGGTAATGGGTTCAAACTGAAACAGGAGAAGTTATTTACTGTGAGGATGGTGAAGTACTGGAACAGGCACCTCATGTGCTGAAGAAGTCCTTGACTGACTGCTGTCAGCACTGCTGTCACACTGGGTGCATTCTTCACCTGGAGGCCTAACCACATAATTATAGCCTTAAAACTTCAGAAGTTGGAAGAACTGCAGCAAGGATGGGTGGACAACAGGTTCTGCAGCATTTGTTCCTCAGGGCAATTAGAAAAAGACCTTTATTCAAGAATTCACGGATTAATATACAGAAGACCAGATATTAAACACATTGCATGTGACATTCTCCTCCTATTTTGCTCCAGATTGGTGCATGTATGGAAAACTTACCTTGCAAGGAATGCTCTTGTTTAAGTGGCTTGAGAAACTGGATTCCTTTGCTGCTGTTTCCTCTTCCTTAATCTCTCCTAATCGTAATAATGATTCTTTTTGTCTGCAATGCATCTGACCTACTTGCACACTCTCCTTACCCTGCTGTTCTCTTCTGTCTACATTCTCTGCGAAGTATCTTCATTATCCCCCCCCCCCCCCCCCCCCCCTTCCCATTCCATTTCTTCCCAAAACATTAGGATCTTCAGGTAAAGGAGAAGATGTTTTGATCCTCACCACCTACTGAATGCTGGAAATCACGTGCAGGGATTCTTCTCCTTTAACCAGTCCAAGCATTAACCTTGAGCAGTCCCAAGACACTATTAGGCTACGTGGGATTTGCTGAAGTATTTGACCCACGAGAGACCTACAAAGTGAAAGCAACAAAAAAGGAATTTGGCAATTAAAAGATTAATAAACCAACTTTGATACAGGGACAGAAGGAAAATAGCTTTGAGTAGTGGCAGGGGCATCGATTCAGGCAAATGATGCACCAAGCATCTTGAATTCTGGTAGCCCAGACATGAGGGTTTTCATGGAGAATTTAGAACTGGGGATTACAGTGCCTGCCCCACTACGGGGTTAACAACTTTCCTCCTCCCACAGCAATATTAAACCACCAGAAACACTGAATATTGTCAGGCTCTTAAGGCTAGATACAATCTAGAAGAAACTGTACTGGGATGGAATCTTGAGCACTTCATGTGGCAGCTTCATGAGCATTTAAACTGAGAGCCACGACACTTCAACTCTGGTACAGTCCACAGGGGCTTGGAGCAAGCTGCTCGTAGTGGAAGGTGTCCCTGCCCATGGCAGGGGGTTGGAACTGGATGAGCTTAACGTCCTTTCCAGCCTAAACCAGCCTATGATTCTATGAACAAACCCAAGGAAAGAGCAGCTGGTTGTACACAAACCAAACAGGAGCAGATGCTGATGGGGACCAGACTGCCACAGCACAGAGGATCTGAAAACAGCAGCACAGAGTTTAGACCCAACCTCAGTTTGTGAGGCTGAACCTCTGACGCAGCACGGGGCAGTAACTTGGGAGAGGGACTGAGTCTGCACATGGTCAGCTGTGACAAACTAACACTGAAGACCTGGTGACAGTTGCTATTTCTGCTCAGACCTTAATTGTTTTCCATGTTTTACCAACTCCACTCTTCCCTGGAGATCACAAGAGGCAAGAGCAAAGCAGCTTTTGCATCAAGAAAGTAATTTCTTTCCTCACTTCAGGCATGAAACCAGGAGTAAGCATCTTGTCTCCAGATTTGTATTTGAGAGCCAGGACTCCTACAGACTTTGCACCCTTCTGTATCAGACTTCACTTCTAAGTCTTCCCTCTATAAGTTTAAACCCATTCCCCCTTGTCCTATCACTACCTGCTCTTAAAAATACTGAAAGATTTGGGAAGAGCAGTACAGAATCCTTGACAAAGCTTGACATCCTCCCCCCCCAACAGTCCTAATTCCTCTTGTGTGTGCCAATGCTTCTGTACTTGCTGTTTCTGAAACAGTATTCCACATTTGCTGCAGCACAGGGGAGAGGAGAACCTGGGCTCATGTTCAGGGAACAAAATGTTTAGAGCCAAGCAAGCAAAGACAAAAGGACAACAGGAATCAAAGGGTGTTGTATCTGATCCAAGAACACAGGGCAGTTAAGAGTTTCAGAAGTAAATTGCAATAAATGGCAGGTACTATGGTAGTTAGAGAGCTGAAAAGCAGAGATTTCCTGTGCAAGCAGCATTACGTGAAAGAAGTACTTAATTGAAAGGGACAACCATACTCACTCTGTCCTTTCCACTGCTTCTAACGCTTCTATGACAAACCAGCAAGACACCCTAATACTGCAGCTTTACCCCAGATCCCTGAGGTGATTTTTCTGGATGCCAAGCCAAAGTACAATGAGGATCCATGGCCAAATTCAGTCTCTGGCAACCCAAGAGCTGAACCTGGACCTCCCACAGCTCACGTCAATGCTCACAATCACAGAATCCCAGACTGCTTTGGGTTGGAAAGGACCTTAAAGCCCATCCAGTTCCAACCCCCTGCCAGGGGCAGGGACACCTTCCACTGGAGCAGTTGCTCCAAGCCCCTGTGTCCAACCTGGCCTTGAGCACTGCAGGGATGGGGCAGACACAGCTCCTCTGGGCACCCTGTGCCAGCGCCTCAGCACCCTGATAGTAAAGAATCCCTCCATTTTAATGCCAACAGCCCCCTCAACACACACACACTTGCAAGACAGGGTGGGAAACTGAGCTCAGGCTCACCTGAGTTGCTTCACTAAAATTCCAGTGAATCATCTCTTGATTCCAAAGTGCAGAATAATGGAGATGTGATGCTCAGAACCCAGAGGAATGCTGAAAGATGTCATTTTCTCCTCCTGTCCTCAGTACCACACATGAAATGAATTTACTGGGGGCCATTCACAAACCCCACCATTCCAATGACCAGTGTATACTGTCTTGTCAGATACCTCACAGAGACCGAAGAGCTCTTCATCCAAGAGTAGATCTGCTTGCAGTGGGCATCCAGGTCTCATTCCCACTGCCTGCCTTGCACTTGTCAGAAGAACTGCACAGAACTCCCCTAGAAATGAGAAAAAAACAGATCCTAGAATAAGGAGGCTTAAAAGAAAAAGCAGCTTTTAACTGGAGTATATACGTCTAATAGCCACTGATGATGCTAAGTCATGGAATCTGGTGCTAACAAAACTGAGATATCCCCAGAAGACACACGATAATGAATGTTCATTGCAAATCCAGCCCCTGAATCTGCTGCCTGCTGAGAGAATGAAGAATGACTCAGGCAGACCCAGACACCTTTTCATTTCAGCCACAAAACTGCTCAGGCTGCTGTGAGGCTGCTACAGAAAGGTAAATGGGCTGCCACAGCCCAGCCAGGAGCATCCTGTCCAGTTCCATAATGAAGGCTCAGGGGGAATAACTGCCAGTAGGATTCCTGCCTTTATTTTTGGTTTATAAATGCATGCTTTCAGCCCATTTAAGGAACAGAGATCGATTCTGCTCCAAAGACTTTGCTCCTTGGTGCTGTTCTTCTCCCATCATGGCAATCCTGACACATAACCTTATTCCCTGTCTTATTTCTATTTATTAATGCCACTGCAAACCATGCCCCTGCCTTCTGGGCAGCAATACCTGGTGACTCTCCTTCATCTCTGAGCTGAGAACAAAGCTGTTATCCTGTTACCTTCAAAAACCATTCAACAGCTCCAGTAATAGAACTTTAGGCAGCAAAACTCTCATTAAATGAGGATGTGCTTTTTGTTTCCTGACGGACACATTTAATCAACTTGCATTTCCAAGGTGTTGATAGCACGTGGCTCTGCTCCAAAGACAGCCAGAGAGTTTCCATAGCACAAGAGATGTCAAAATCACAGCGCACAACTGATGATACAGCACTTTTAAACAGATTTCCAGATGGAAGGAGGTGCTCTCCCTATCCACCTCCTGACAGAAGAGCCCAGCAGATAAAACACACCTACAGCTTCTGAGTTGGCATGTAAAGTATGTATTAGGGACCTGCCCTTGTAAAGGACATTCCTTATCCCTTTCTTGTTTACTTGCCCTCAGGCCAAGATGCTCAGCCCAACTCTCATTCTAGGATGCTCAGAGGGAGAGCAATCCCATAAAAGCATTGCAGACTTGACCTAAAGCCAATTTCTTTCCACTGTCAGCTAAATCAATCAAGCAAGGAACCTTTTAGCTAAGTTCCCTGTTTATTTCTCATCCTTTGTCTTTCCTCCCCATTGCTTGAAGCCACCCTCAACCTTCCCCCTCCTGCTGGTTGCAGTGCAGGTCTGGAGCAATGAAGTTCATCTGCTGGTTCACAGCATCAGCTCCTGCAGCCTCTTTCTACAAGTGAACTTTACTCATCCCTTTATTGCTACACCCCGCAGCATTTCACATCTGCTCTTGATATAAGACACTGCCACAGTTGTCATCATCACAACAGCTGGATTCATTACAATGGATGGAGGGTGCTGAGGCGCTGGCACAGGGTGCCCAGAGAAGCTGTGGCTGCCCCATCCCTGGCAGTGCTCAAGGCCAGG
>JANRGW010043255.1:2183-15262 GCA_024733675.1 Psilopsiagon aymara | reverse complement strand
TGCACACAGTACTCCAAGTGAGGTCTCACAAGAGCAGAGCAGAGGGGCAGGATCACCTCCCTTGACCTGCTGGTCACCCTCCTTTCGATGCAGCCCAGGATATGGTTGGCTTTCTGGGCTGCAAGAGCACACTGCAGGCTCATATGTTCATTTTTCCATCCTTGCTATTAGGCATCAGGCAATATGTTAATGAAGAGCTACATCTTTAGACGTACTGACACCTGACTTGATTGGAAAAGCCCCCAACCCTCCTAATAGCTTTAGCACCTGCCTACAGCAGAAGTGAGGCTTCATTGTAGAATGGGATTTTGAAATCTGTTTTCAACCTATAGTTGAATGCAACTACAGAACCTGGAAGTCCAGGGAAATTGGACAGAATTTGGAGAGAAAACTGTGTATACACAGCCTGTGAAGAACTGCTCAATATCAAGCAGTTTCAAGGTTCTTGTTTCTGCTCTGGGATTAAAGTCAAAGAGCAAATATTAATAACTTGAGCACAATCAACAACAGGTGCTTTTTAGAAAACAGAAAATGAGTAATTTCCTCAATAATGGATTGTAATTTCATATTTATAAATCAGATACTTAATTTTCAGGTGTTTCCTGAGGTTCATCTTGAGTCACATCCCCACACACATTCAAACCAAGTTTAAAAAAACCATCTTATTTTTAAATTAGATGAAATGCATAACAACTCCCAAGGAGAATTCCACAATATAAGTGGAACACCCACATAACTTCTTTTTCTCCATGTAAACAGAGACCTATGATTAAAGTCTGAGCTCCCATGGTTTTGATGCATACAAGTATGCATTACACACACTGTCTCAGCAGGCACTCATTATGCAGTCACAGCAAAGGAAAAGTAAATGCCTCACTGAACAAGGAAGGAGGAGGACATTTTTCACTACTTCTGTCTGTCAAAAGGCAACAACAGTTTAGCGAAAAGAGGAATTATTGCATACTTTTTTTATCTGGGATTTGGGATAAAATTATTTACCGATAATAAATAGCTGAAACAGTACTTCAGCTAAAAATTGCTTCTGGAAGCTGTAAGTCTCTAGGACTCCTTACCATTCAAAAAGTAACTACATAAGTGTATACATTAACCGGGTAATGTAAAACCTGAGTAAATTATTAATTCTAGTTGAGACAGAAATTACAACCTGCCCTTTAATATTTTGGGGGTAAATGATATATGTTCAATTACTCAGACACACAGTCACTCAAAGCTATAATTAATCCAGGAGACATGGTCTAGTTCTTTATAGTACTTTTGTTCTAGGGAGGATATAAACTAACCCATTGGTTTCAGATACCATAAACAATACAGATTATGTCAATGTGAACTATGCCAAACTTAAAAAAAAGTTGCTTTTATATTATATCCTCCATTCTTTCTCCAAAGCCCACTGAACACATTGTCTTTAAATGTTGCCCCAGTGAGTAGAATTATACAGGCTATATGCAACATGTATACTGCTGCATTCAACTTCAAGGTAACTGTGTTTGCCTCATTCACCTTATTAGAGCAAATATGGAAAACTAATCAGTTTGCCAACAACTATCAAGAAACCTGACCTAAACACGCACTTGTGTGGTCATGCCTTTTCAGAAGGTGTCCACTTGCATTATCCCATTGTCTGAACATCAGTTTGGGAAAGACAGAAATAAATGTGGCAGGATTCTTAGGCCTCCTAGCAATTTTGCCTGACTTCCTCTTTGTCAGGAAGTTCAAGGCTGGATTGGACAGAGCCTTGGGTGGCATCATTTAGTGGGAGGTGTCCCTGCCTGTGGCAGGGGGGTTGGAACCGGATGATCTTAAGGTCCTTTCCAACCCTAACTATTCTATGATTCTATGCGTTGTCCCTCCAACTGATGCTGATGTGGTTGAAGCCCCCTGTGAGGACCAGAGCTTGCGAACAGGAGGTTGCTCTATCCACCTACAGAGGGCCTCATCCCTCTGATGCTCTTTCCCTTCTCTGACAGATGGACCCCACCAGATTTCAAGATGAAGAAATCATCAAGATTTCATTTATTTTCCCAATTTACACTATAATGATTTCTATCCTCCCTCCAAAAGCACAGATTATGCCAGCCTCCTTGCAGTGTATCTAGTGATAGATTGGCAACAGATGAAGAAATTAGTTTGATGTGAGAAATAAATTCAAACCCCTAATTCAAATGCCATTTATATCTGCCCTAATATCTGCCATTTATAAAACCAACATGATTTCCAGCAGTGAAAATTTGGAAATCTGCTACCAGAGCAAATCGAACACAGCCACAGCACCCACTTGAGTCTCATCACGGGAATGAACTTGGGGTTTCTGCATTCCTCCTATGATACTAACTCTTCTTTTACACGCTCTCCAGTCCTGTAAATAAACAAATATTGACTAGTTGCTACTGCAGATTTTCAGAAAACATTACTCCCTTTTATAATGCCATTCAGTCCATCACCTCAACTTAGTGCATTTCCTACTCCAATTACATTTTGAGGGTGCATTTTCAAAGAGTTGTACCTCTCATTTAAATCAGAAATTGCATTCTTGACAAAAAATGCCTCTTATCAGCCTACAAAGAATTCTAGTTTGAAGAAATATGGACAATAAATTATCTAGTTAGATAACTCCTGATCAATACAACTAGAATTATTTAGCAATTTTGGGGCTTGCATCATTTGAAAGCAGAACAATTAGGAAGAATATTTTAAAAGGCTTATTCTTTTGCAAGGAACTGAGGTAAAAAGAAACCCAACATTTGACATCTTCAGGGAAGTAGTTTAAAAAAGACATTATGGTGACTGACTACGGTAAGGACTGAACATCACACTTCGGCACCTACGGGCAATCCCTATTGATATAAAAGAATGTAGTTTATCTATACCTGAGGGAAGAATGTGGTTTTAAGAATGCAAACACAGATTACATATTTAAATCAATGAAGCATGTGATGTATGCAAAGGATGAATTACACAGATTAATTTTTTTTACTAGCTTTAATCCTATCTGTAGCAGTTTCCACACATTCTTAAGTTAACCTGCAGGCATTTTGAAGGTTAAAGAACAACGAACTTAGAGAACGTAATTATGAAGTTCAATGTGAGGAACAACATAAATCGTACACTGGAAGGGCGACATTTCAATTTTACCATAGGCAAGGCAAAAAAACATGAAAACAACTGTGTTAAATAGAAACCTGTTATGTTAAAAGTAAAGGTAAGAAACAAATAGCAAGACCAAGGTTCAGACTGAAAACTACACATTTATCATACTTGTTTTCTGCAATGGCTCTCCTATTTGAGTTTTACAACCTAAGGAATCAAAGACCAATGGTAAAGTGACTGTGTAAGTTAAAAAAGCAGTCAGCAATAAGACAAACAACTGTAAACTTAGGAGGGGTGTTCTGAAAGTATATATCTGGAAGAACAAATGCAGCCCAGCACACCACAGTGTCCCCTACACTTATACACTGATTATTTCACAAATTCTTCCACTTCCATCTTAACACTACTGCAGCCTCTTGGGTGGAACTAAGACAAATATTCCTTAAGAAAAATATCATCTGGAATTGCACTAGTGTGTCACTGAGCTGAATTCTGTTACAAAACTCCAACTATTAAGCTTAGACTGGTATGTGGCCAGGCTGCATCCCATCCATGTGACAGAGGCCCTATATTCAGTGTGCAGCCAATCTGACACCACAGGTGCCAAAACTTGCACAACGTATGTACTCTAAATATGGGCAGTTAGTCAAACATTTGAATAACTTCACTATCAGTTTTAGAATAACATTTTTAACAGATGCAGCTAGTTAAAAAATACCTAACACAACTCTTTCTCCTCTAGACTTTACATCCTTACAGTAGTTGAAATTTTACCATGTTTGTTGCTAACAGTATTGGCATGGCCAACTGTTAAATGCAAGGAGTAAGGTCCTCCTACCCCATCAGAACTACAAGGCTTTTGCTGACTGCTGTTGATGGCTTTAATTTTCTCTTGAATAGCAAGCTCAAGTCTTCCTCTCACTGACAACATAACTGCAGAATTATTTCTGGCTGCTACTGCTCATTTTTACTAAATGCATTCCCTTCTGCCCCTTTACCTCTCCTAGTGCAGTAGGAACTGTGCTACAACCGTGGAACACCTGGAGTTGGAAAGAACCTCTGGAGGTCATTTAGTCTGAACACCTTGCTCCAAACAGGCCTAAGCTGCGTTACTCAGGCCCTGTCAAAGCAACCTTCAAAAGAGAAGAGAAGAGAATCCACAACCTCTCTGAACAACCTGTTCAGCTGTTATGTGGAGTTCCCTGTTGCGGAGTTTTCTTAACCCATCCATCCCTCCCCTCCCTCCCCCCCCCTTCCCCTGAAGTTTAATAAGAATGTTCCTTGTTGCAACTTGCAATATTTGGGTTTGGTTTCCTTTTGTTCTTATCCTTAACAACCAGAATAATTTTCCACCTTTCTTGATTCTTCCATGTGTTAGAAGTCAATGAAGAGCTCATTATTTACAGCCACTAACAGATGAAACTCACCCTCCTGAAAGCATACAGTTGAACAGCTGCATCTAGTGCAAGAATACTCCTATAAAACACAGATGACAAGTTCATATGTTTGAATTTTTACCCGATAAAAGCATCAGATCAACTGTTGAAGTGCACTGCATGTTAAAACTATAGTGTGTTTCATCATGTCCTCGCAGAAAGTTTTGCCACATCCTAGCAAACTACTACTGCATGTGCATGGTCTTAAGCCTTGAGTAGTTCCACTGATCTTCAAAGGGATTATTCACATACTTAAGCGCTTTATTAAACAGTTTGATGGATCACAGTCTCAGCCTAAGTCACAGTTTCAGTATAAACTTGGGCCACATCTATATAACAACGTAACTTGGGAAGATATTTCCTACAGACTGTACAGCACCTAGAGCTGAATGTTGGTGTTTACATGTATAAAGACAAGGAATGTGCTTCAGAACATGGATTTCTTCTACTAGTTCTTCAGTATTATGTATATGTATTGTATACTTTTATCACATCGTAACTGTAGTAATTTGATTATGATGGGTATAGAGATATACAAAATTAATTCAGCTATCATTGGTCAAAACAGTGCAGAGCTCACTCCTTTAGACTACTTGCAAGAAAAAGTCAAGAAAGACTTGTCTTATTACGTGTAAACATATTCTGTATCTACTGTAGACTGATACCATAGATACAGAATACTCTAAAGCAAATCTATCCCAGCTCTGCAAAGAAATTTTAAATTTCTAAGCATCCAAGGACTGTCAAACGGAAAGGACATAAAATTATTAGTTTGTTGCAAGATGATTAAATTTACATAAAGATTGTGGCTTTGATGAAATGCTGTAGGGAAGGAAGAATCCTGGGAAATACAGCATCTCCTTTGTCAGTTTTATACTTCGTGCTTACAGATTCAGTTATAATAGCAGTAAACCCTGGGGTTTTTTCATTACTGAAAATATAGAATAGCTGTAAATCAAATATATTTGGATTCTGACTGTGTACCTTAAGTTTAATTCTGAAAATTAAATTTAGGAAAAAATGTAAATAGAAACTGTAGATTTAGAAGTACATTTTTTGTCTATTCTTTTGTACGTGGTTTGATCAAATGACATCAACAATATCAATACACAAAACTGCCAGGACTGAAAGATTTCTTCCATCATCAACATACTCTTCATTAAAATAGTTTAGGATTTCTTATGTTTCTCAAAAAATTTCAGTTACAGATTGCAGGAGAAGTCCTGAATTTAACTTGGCAAAAAGAACACAACATATTAAGAAAAATATACCAGCAATATGTGGAATACATAATACTATGAAATCAAGACAATAACAGTTTCCATCTCACACTACTAAACATATTTTTGTTCAAGTACGCGGTTCTTCTGTCATAAGGTTGTCATATTTCATGAAACAGTTTGCAAGTACTAACCTTGGAAACAGAGGACATTGCAGTTTCAAGTACAATTATGCACTCTTAGTTGTAAATAACACAAGCAAAGTCATTATCAAAACAAGGAATCTGAAAATCTTCATTGATGAAACATAGCAAAAATTTCTGAATTATTTCATTCGAGTACAAGAAAAATGCTTAAAAGAATTTAAGTGCCTTAGAAAGTACTAAGAAAATCCATTCTTACCACTTTGAAGTGAAACTGGAAGAGAAGGGAATGCAGCATCAGCATATTATCCACTCAGTCTAGGTTGCTTTATTCACTCTGAAAGGACTAATTTCACTGCCATATTTGAAGAGTGCTATACTATATCTATTTTTACAAAGATGTAGCCTAAGTACCATCAAGTGCCTTGCACAGATTTCCACCAAAATATGAGCCCTGTTAATGCTTTGAAGGTTTTGCAAGGTAACATTGCATCCATTTGCCTTCCCTAAGACATCCTACTGGTCAGCTTCCGACATTCAGAATTTACTGCTAGTCATTTACAGAGATCAAAGGTAGCTGCATCATGCCAAAAGCGCTCTATTTTCACATTAAGGAAAACCTCTTACCAGAAGTTGTGTCTGGTAGATAAATGATCTACTGAAAGTGCCTTATTAGTCAGTTATAAGCACTTGCCTACTTGTAATCCAGTAACTACTTTAGGTAATTTATTAAGACAATACCAAATAGATTCTGCTTCTCTTTCCATTGAAACAGCTAAATTCCTCATTTTGAATTTAAATGATAAGACTTGCCAATTTATGATCTGCAAACCACAGAGATGCTTTACTTTATTGAAGTGCATTTTACAAGATAGCCTGGTTCAGTTTCTGAGGGAGCCAACATCAAAGTCATTTCATGTTTCCAAAGGAAGTAAACCAATTTTCATTCTTAGATGCTGCTACAAAGGATGTAAAGCAAATGCTAGCAAGATACTACAATTAAACAAATGTGAGCATGTAAATCTCAACAGGGACTTGTAGAAAACTGACAGTATTTCCTTGTTGCTGCAGCTACAGTTTCCAGAAAGGCCACGATTCACCAACTGAAGGCCTCTTCAACAGAAATCTCAGCCAATAAATCTAATCGAACAGTGCACCTTGTTTTCATACAGTATGAGAATAATGAGAGCAATACCAGTCACTTTTGCCTTTCCCCCCCCCCGACAGACAGAAACAGCATTGGAAGCACCACTCAGTTAGACCGCATGTTGGTTCCACAACTACCACCAATAAACACTGGCTTTTAAATCCCTTGGTACTAACTTGCTGGTATGAGCAGTTCCAGATCCTCAACTGGGGGCCATATGTGCAAGACATGTTAATACTAAACAAACCTCACAGTCTGTTGAACCAGTAAGTTTTGATTACTGTTACAGCTGGACTCTTATGTGCTATTTTCACAAATTCAATGTTTGCACATTTCAAAAAATTCCTACATAGAGCAAACAACAAAAGTCATAGGCAGAGCAATCAATCACTTTCTGTTTTCTTCACTTTTCACTACTGGACTGACAGTCTCGTTTTCTTGTTTTCAGAGCAGTCTATTGTCTTTGAACAAGTTGGTTCTAATAATTTGGTAATTTTAACAACACACTTTAATAATTTGACAAAGCATTTCACGTTACAAATGCTATACACAACTATATCTGTAGATGGCTACACATCTCTGCTTAATGAGATGTATCTACAACAAGCCAAACCACTGGCAGCATCTCAAGGGTGGGTCACTTGAGGCAGTAAGCTCAGGCCCCCTCACCTAGGTGGCTCTCACCTAGGTATGTTATTGTCACATCTCAGATCCAAAGATGGGACTTCCTTTGTTGGCTAGGCACAAGGCAGATGCCTAAAACTCTATAGTTTTGCTTGCTTTGAAACACACCTAACTGGCAAATCCTGCAAAAAATAACCCAAACCAAAACAACAACAACAAAAAAAAAAAACAAAGCAAAACTTATTTGACTGAGGCACTGCATTAGGAATAAGCACTACAAGACCTCGTTCTCCAAAGCCCCATGCATTCATACTTACTTTGGTATAAAAGGCACATACAGGTCATCATCATTTCTGGGTTAAAGCCACTCGTCTTGTCGTGCCCCCCCCCCCCCTTCTGTCTGTACCTTAGGAAAGGACATCTCAGACAAACAGGGGGGGTGAAAATATGGTCATTAATGCTTATATGACAGTTTCATAATACAGTGCTGGAGAATACCTAAGAGCTGTGAAAGACATTGTTATCATTTTTAGTTATATATAATTTCTATTATCTTCTTTCTTGTGGTTAGTCACCAGGTTGTAGCCCCAAAACTGTTCTGCTGAGTACTGCTATCTACTGTTTTGCTCTGTGTTTTAAATTAATCCATTTCAGCTCAAGTCTAGACTCTGCTACCATCAGCACTGCTATGTATCCCATTAGGCAGCTACTCCAGTGATTTATTATTTAATGACAGCAATGTGGCAGAAGTGCTGGCGTTACATTTCTTAATATCTATTAAGAGTTCAATAAAACAATCTGCTGAAGGTCTTTTTGTATTTCTCTGATGTACATTTTCTACAGCTAATACTGCAGATCACACAGTAGTAAGTACAAATCTCAGTAGGAAACTTGTGTGCTTTATTTCAAATCTGACAACATTTTTTATGTATCTCCAAAGAAACTATTCATTGCACTTTCCTCTCCACAAATCCTCCCAATTAAATATGCTTAATACAGAAAACAATGCATTCTAAACCACACAGAATAGGGGAAAAAAAACGTGAGTATTAATAAAGTCAGAAAAACATGCTAGGTTTTTCTGACTTTTCACCACACCACCTTTCACCCTCCATAAAACAGCATGCTTAGCTAAGGACATGATTCCAATGAAGATTCACAGACATCTGCATACCACTCTGCATTCCATATGCAGCTCATATACCTGTAAATGGGCCTGGGAGGCTTCTACCTTCACTACACTGATTCATAGTTTACAGCAGCAGAAAATACATTAATCGGGTAATACAGAGCTCATACTCCAATCTAGAAGCCACAGAACTAGCCACATTTCTGTCATCCAGGCAGTAACTACAAAAGATGAAATTCTCATTCAGCAATGGGGAAATTCATGATCACAAAACTTAGGACCTCACAGGAAAAAAACCTAAACTCTTGAACGCACTGCCGGAAGAATGAAAGCTGCCAGCTTCACTACACTCAGACCAAAATGCAAGTAATGCAAAAAAGACATTGTAAAATCAAATACTTAAGCTCAAATTCTACCATTTTTAGGTCCAACTACAATTTTCAAGCATCCCAGTCAGCCAAATGAAAAAAACCCAGAACAATTCCAGAAACAGGAATTTTTCTTTGAATATTCATCTGATGCTTGTCATCATTGCACATGTCTCTGCTTTCTCTCTAAAGGAAGATTTTTACAGATACCTCTTCAAAATGAAGGGAAGTTTCCAGACACAAGTGACTTACAATACAGCGCTGCTACTGTGTTTTCGGACTTGCAGAGTCACTAGTTTTCTGTAGCTGAATTTGCCCATCTGTAAAATGAAACCAATAAAAGATATTCTGCGCAGAGAGCACAAGTGCTATTTTGCAAATAACCTGTAATTTAGAACTCTCATATTCAAAATTCTAAACACAGTTTGAATTCTTGGACAAGGACTGCCATCTAAAAAAACAGCCAAGAAAACCCTAAATAAGAGCACTAGAATATTCTAATTTTTAGCAATAAACAGTCAACGCACAAGTATGAGAGTTCCAAGAAAGTTTTGTTTAGAAAATAAGAGTAAAAATCCCCCTTCAGTATGGGAGCATCATTAAGTACTACCAGCAGTTTATGGGGAATCATGCACAATACAAATGCAGTTATAACAACTGTTTTAATTCACTAAACAAATCTTTAAGATTTGTAGTCCATCTGCCATAGTGTTTTCTTTATTCTTTGGCTATTTTAACATAAGAATTTTTAAAGCATTTTAATAATATGTTTCTTTTGATTATCTCTTCTGACTGCCCTATCCATTACTTCATGTATCTTTCAAGAGGGGTACGCACTGCTCTGTTTTTATATTTTACAAATTAAAGTGTACCGTGACAGTTGAAAGATGGTGGGAACTGAGAGATTCTGCCTTTCACACAGCCAAGACGCGGTTGATCCCCAGAATCTTGCTTATGTGCAAGGCAGGAGCTTCCAGCTCTGAGTGAGATCAGACCTCACTGGGAGCTGGCAGCAACTGCTTCTCACAGATGCCTCTTCTCAAGAGCCACAGCTTCTGGCTATACACTCCTGGCCCTCTGCCGGCTCTGCTCTGTGCAAGTCGGAAGGCGCCTGCTTAAACATCATCTTTCATACCTGAGAGGTCTGTTGTTAATCCTGGCTCTACTGCTTTTCAGTGTAAATTTGATTTTAAACGTCATTACCCTGCAACAAAACAATTATGATTTAAAGTCTAAAGACAAGCAGAATTAGCAGGTGCACTCACTCTTTTACTATAGAATTTAGCAATCCAGGTTGCTCGAGCTATCACAGCTCCCTCTCCTGCAACCTTCTCTCCTTTTTCAGTAGGGTACCTTTAAACACAGTGAAGAGCACCCCGAAGAAAACACTTTATTCTTTTCCTATTTCTATCCATCTCAGTAATCACAATGCAATTTTTTTTCTTGAGGTACCTACAGCTCCATAGACAATACACTAATGATTTTTGAAGCTCTCACAGCCAGGAGATCATGAATAAAGTACAAGTTGCCAACAGCTGAGCCATTTTTCTTTATTTGATCACCACTTTTAGCAGCCAATATGCCACTAAACAAATCAAACTACTCATGCATTGTGTTTTGCAGTGATCGAAGTGACATTCCTAATCCAGAAATGGGAAGTTCTCTGAATTACAGTTCCAGTTGAAACCCTTATCTGCATGCCTTTCGTAAATTATTAGTTCGCATTTGGCTTGACTTCAGCCACATAAGGAAGGGCTCAGTGTGGTTGCTGCGTTGTTTCACATAATACACTGATTTGAGGTACTTCTATCCTTTCATATATATACATATATTAAAAAAATGAGAAGACTTGAGAATGATAATTGGGTGGAATAAAAACATTTGAAAATGGCTCAATCTTTGCCTTAATTTACACTTACTTTTATAGACAGAGTAGTGTATCAGGATCCTGAAAAAAGAGCATCCATCATTGCTATACATTTTAGTGGATTCCTGATGTGCAATGCAAATAAACAGTTCACACTAAAGCTGACTCAGATGGCTTAGACATACTGAGCACATTATTTCACAAACAGTTTTACAGACTGAGATACAAGCCTATGTAGATATACACAAGATGTGCTTTTAAAACCTTCTGTTGGCAGCTTTCTTTCAATGGCCACCAGATTTCTCATTCTTTCCATTTTAAATGCAACCCCTTAACTCTATCCAAGGCAGTTATGTTGTGTCAAAGAGTTATCCAGATGAGTATGAAAGCAAAATGACAACTTTGCACAAAGAATGTAATAGGGCGGCTCCAATCACAGTGGAGCTAATAATTTAAATTATTGAAAATTATGGCTTCTAACTTAGCTTTGTTAAGACAAACATTCACAAAATACAGGCAGTCTTACAATTCTTTTATTTCTTTAGAAATTGGTCTAAATATTTCAAGATTTGCTCAGAGCTGTCAGGCAGAAAGCTGACACACTGATCACTTAATAAAGTCTTCTGTCTTCAGCTTACAGAACAAGTTCATTTCAGGCTCCTGGAATCAGATGCTTGACAACTACAATTAGTGAGATAAATGCTCAAAGATAAATTCTGAATAACAATTTATTAAGTGAACAGAGGCAAGCAAACAGCACTGGGTGCGCGGGGAGTCTGTGCTCTACCAACACGCACACCTACAGTTTTCGTTTGAGGTTTATAGGCCCTGTACTAATACATATTCAGAACTATTCTAAGGAAAGGGTGGTCTATGCAAATAAGTTCCAACGCATGCCTTCTTCATCTCCTAGATTCTTCTCTCATCTTCCAGGTTCTTCTCTGCTCCTCCCGTCTCTGAGACGACCCCCGTCCCCCTGCTCATGTGCCCCAGACACTCCCCCCATCACACTGCGTGGTTCGTAACAAAACTGGTTTGAACTAGTTTATCAGAAAGGCTCTTGCAAGATATAGAACTTATGTACAATGCTTTCTTAACCAGTAGTCTAAGGCTATACAAAGAGAGATCATATCTCCTCATCTTGTCTCAGTACTTTCTTATTTCCATGAATCAGATGTACACATCTCACAATTAGCAAAATGCATTTTTCATACTTGCTCTATGTCATGTTGACAAATAATCCATGCAGAAGGTAAGGTAAAGGCCTGAGGCCTGCAATAGGAACAAAATGACTGGGATTTCCCAGAGCAGAGGAGGTATTTATCAAGATGGACCTCTCTATAACAAAAACTGTAGGTGGTCACCTCACCAACATTTCAGAGGGAACATAAGCTGAAGAACAAATCTTATTTTGAAGTCACGTTGACACCATTGACTCACAGTGCTGGGCAGAATAAGTACAGCCTAAAGCCAAATACACCAATGGCAAAGAGGGGAAGAGACGGTGCATGTCAAAAGACAAAGAGTAAAATAAAGTTGGAAAGAAATTGGGTTTAGAAGTGTCATATTGGGAGAGTAAAAGAATTGTCAAGAAACTTGATAGTTTCCCTCAAAAAATAGCACATCTTGTGGTAAACTTAGATGTTTCTTGTAATGCAATCCATACTTTCTACTAACAGCCTTCTGCAAAGAATCAGAATAAACTGAGCTGGTTCACCAGGAAACAGCCAGGCACTTAGTGAGGGATGTCCTGCGCAAGGCTTCAGCTGTCATCCAGGAAATGGATGAGCAGCCCCAGAAACAGCAGGACATTGACGAAAGCCATGTGGATGTGACAGTGCCAGCAATGAGGCCTGCAGCACTTCAGGGCACCGAGTCCCCTGTGGCTGCACAGCTCCAGGCAAAGCCCAGCAAAGGAAATCTCCTAACAGCGGCATGCAAGGGTGAAGAATCATAGAAACATAGAATAGTCAGGGTTGGAAAGGACCTTAAGATCATCCAGTTCCAACCCCCTGCCATGGGCAGGGACACCTCCCA
>JANRGW010043251.1:2793-29345 GCA_024733675.1 Psilopsiagon aymara | reverse complement strand
AGCAGGAAAGAATTTCGTACACACCTCCAGTGAGCCCGGTACCAAATTACACTTCCTCGACACCACTACATGTCCCAGTGCCGCGAGCAATCAGGATGGAGGAAGACACGATCAGACTGCCAGCACACCTGCGTGAGTGTCTGCTCGGAGGCTTCTTACCCTTCTTGGATTGAGGAGGGTGCGGGGTGGCATGAGGAGGTGTCTCTGTACTTGTGGAAATGGGGAAGCCCTTTGGCTTTACCCTTGTTTTCCTTTTATATAAAGCTGGAGCTGGTTTGATCTTTCTAAATATTCTTTTCAACCAAAGGAAATTCTTCTTAAATACATTATCTTCTATTCCCACCTCACCCCCTTCCCCTGCACTCCTTGTCAAGCATTTGGCTTATTTCTTACGACAGGCACAAATGTGGAGGTTTTATTTTGACGGGAAGTACTGTGTTTCCTTTCACAGTATAGGAATTGCTCAGCAATGTGCTGTGACACAAGGTCAGAGTTTCATAAACCTGTGGCAAGTGGAGTGTGTTTGTGCTGTGGGTATTTTTCAAGTTGCTATGAGTCTCAGTATTAAATACTCGTGGTGCCCAGGCTGTCTGCTACAGAATGTGTGTGCTGACAAAGGCAGCGGGGAAAGGAGGAAGGATGATCTTAGCTGCGCACAAAAGGGTGCTGCAAAGGAAAAAGGGCATTTCACTGACACTGGAACCAAAACTGGAGCTGGGGACAGGGCGAGAGCCAGGCACTTTCTTGCTGAGATAATTTAATGTTTGAGGAATAGGAAACACCAAGGACTGTTGGCCAGTGAGAGGTGAATTAGTAAAGTACGATGGGAACGCAGAAGAGAGTTTTCTTTTTTTGGAGGGGAAGCAGTTCTGATGTAAATTGAGAAGTTGAAAGCAAACTTTCCTTGGGTATTAACACTCCTGGGGTACTTGAGCGACAGTGTGCAACAGGGCTGGGAGCAAGTGTGACTTTGTGTGTTGCCATCTGACAAATGGGTTTGGGATTTCAGGGGGCGGGGGGAAAGTCTGTGTTTATCACAGGACATTCTCATTCTTGTCCTCAGCTGTCTCCCACGAACGCTCCTTTTCTGGATGCAAACTGTGCCGCCAGTGCTTCTGTGATCCCATGCTCACTGTTGCTGGCCACGGAGGTGGTTGCTCTGCCCCAGGGTCTCTCGTTGCCCATGCTGCGATGTGTGCTATCCTGGTTTTGCCTACTGCTAAGACTTGCACTTCTGTGTGTGCTGCAGCAGAACCTGGGTTGTCCCTTTTCTGTGCTTTCCAATGGGAACAGGAGCTGGCACTGCAGCATTTCTGACCATGTCTGGTCAGAACATCTGTTCAGACCCTGTCTTGCTGCCTCTGTGAGGATCTTGTGAGCTCCCAGATGCTGCTTCCCTGTCTGTGTGGATGCTGCTTCCCTGTCTGTGTGCTGCTGCCTGTTTCCTCAGCCTGGGGAGAACTTGCTGCCACTCTTAGAAGGCATTTCTGTCCTTTGCCCAAAACTTAGACACAAAAATTTAACACAGAAACAGTTCTCTAGCAGTTCTTTTCCCACCAGTGCTTTTAATCCCCAGGATCTCAGGTTCTTTTTCTTTTTTTCCCCATTGCCTTAGCTGGTGCTGTTTAGTTCTGCTGTGGGAGCCACTGTCGCCTCCACACTAGGATCAGGGCTGGCTTTCCAATCACTTCCTGCCTTCCCTGCTGGGTCTGGCAGATGCAGAAGGCAGGAAGGCAGCAACCCTTGATATTGAAAGGGGTGGGGCATTGTTTTTACTACCTGCTTCCTTCCCATCATCTGCCCTGCTTCCTAGGCACTATGAAGCTTACAAGGCTTCCTCTGACTGAAGACTTTCCACCCAGTATTTTTAGGTGTGATACACCTTCATTTTTGTCCCAGTTTTTCTCCTGATTTGCACATTTTTTAGCTTGCAAGGAGGCTTCTTTCCTGTTTGTATTTTCACACTAGTCTGACTTGTTGTAGTGTACAAATACAGATGATTAAATCATTAAATGCCTGTGGAACAGTCTTCCACAAAGTTAGTGTCTCAGGTCATAAACAACATGGAGCACGTTTACACAGCTTTACTAGTTGTAGTTCCTGTCAGTATAGTATAGTATAGCTCAGTATGCAGTCAGTATTGACCCAAACACCATGAGGCTCACCCAAACACTGTGAGAACCACCACTTAAAGTACGTAGATTCATAGTTAGACCAGAAGGGACCATTATGAGTTCCTTAAACATCTCTGGTACAACTTGAGTTACAGAACTTGACTCAGTAACTCCTGTGTTTGGGTCCACAAATTGAGCTACAGCATGTTATGCAGAAAGATTCCTGCTCTTCATGTAAAGACTAGAGTGATGGGGAGGATATAAGGTCTCTAGATGTTCTTTCAATGCTTAATTATCCTCCTTATTTGCCTTTTTTTTTTTTTTAAGTGCCCTATTTATAGTTTGAATTAGTCAGGCTTCAGTTTCCAACTATTAGATCTCATTATCTCCTTTCCTGCTAAATATTGTCAAAAGACTACTCCTGATATAGGTGCTTTTAGATAAAGTAACTTCTTAACCTCTTCTTGGCTAAACTGCATAGGAAGAGAGGCTCTTAGGGCTGTCAGTCTTCCTGTAAAGCTTCCAGATTTCAAACTCTGTTTGTATCATCTTGGTGAACTGTTTCCTACTTCAGACATCCTTCTTAAAGCGAGGATAACAGAACAGGAGATCATATTCCAGGATTATTCTTCCTATACCAGGTATAGAAATAACTAGGTGGATCTCAGGTCGTGAGGCTTACGAGGTATTAAATGGTATTTTGCAAGTCCTGCATGGACTCCTCTCATTTGATTTGATAAGTATTTTTTATTTAGAGAAGTGCCTGAGAGGTGGCTTTGGTCCGAAATCCAAACTGCCTCAGAAATCAGGAAAATTAGCCAATTTCTTGTTCAGACTTTGGTACTTTGTGTAAAGACTGTGTTTAGGTCTGCAAAGTCAGAGTTTTTTAGGGCTGAGATTTTGTTTGGTTCCAGCCTTATTGATGTTTTTGTTGATTAGGTGAAGTGTAATAACATCTTTCAACCCTCATTCATTACAGTGCAGCAGGGAGGTAGGGTAAGTTTCTGCAGTCATACACTGAGCCGATAGCTTGTCAGACGTCCACTCATTCCCTGTTTCCATGACATTCCAATGGCATTTACCAAAATAAAGGCAAGATTCAGTCCTAACCTGTGCATCTTCATCTCTGCCAGCTTGCAAATTCAAGAGCTATGCTAAAAGTGCAGCTGGAAACAGCAGTAGGTTCAAGCAAAGGTAGAACTAGAGACAAATGTTTCTGAACTTGAAGTGCACTTTGTGGATTCAGGCAGTGCTTTATGCCTTCTGCTTAGAAATTTCACTGTTCCTAATGTTGACGACCACTGCAAAGGCGCTAACACTCAATAGTATCAGGACAATTAGTGGAACAATTTACTTTGGTGCAGTAAATTATTTCTTGCTGTTTGCTGCGCAAATGGGTCTCAGGTACGCTCAGCTAATTTCGTTCAGAGACTGAAGAAGGGGGAAGTACAAAGTTTAGAAGGATGGAATGAGATTCCCCTTTGCTAAAAGCATGCAGAGGAGGACTCCTCTTTGGTGAATGCTGCTAGAAATAGACAAGTCCCTTTTTCTGGAGGTGATGTGAGGGCACGTTCCCCTTCTCACACAGCCTTTTTTACTTTAACTAGCTGCTTTCTTCCCAGCCTGCCCTATTCCTGTAGTATAGAAGTACAATTTAGTCAGCCTTAAGGTTAAAGCTGTGTGATAGTGAGAATCATGTCCTGATAATACAGACCTCTCCTTGATGCTGCACTTCTCTGCAAGGTACTTTTGACCCATGCTTTTAATACTTTAAAGCATATTTCTTTGCCTACCATCCACTCCTTACCTAGTAACTGAGTATTGGGAGCATTGTGAACAAACTATCTGTGGGGAGATGGAGAATATGCTTTCCTGTATTCTAGATATGTAGTCAGGATCACTGGAGTGATCTCCAGTTTGCTCTTTGTCCCTGGTGCACATATTGCGGTAGCTTTGCAGCCTATCTGATCTCCACTAGACTGCACTGATGTGAGATAGGAGGAGCGTGTGGAAAACAGAGATGTTTCCTAAGGATTCAGGAGGAGTAAGTTCAGCTCTCGCACAAGACTCTGCCCTTGATGGCTTCTGTGACCTTGGGCATCTTATTTTAGATTCCCCACTGTAAAATATAAAAACTGTGAGTGCAAAGGCTCTTTTGCAAGATTTGAAAATTAGTACAGTGGCTGCCCAGGTATTGTGGCAGTGAAGAATGTTGAGATAGATGAAACTCCTCTGAAACTATTTGCATACACCTTGTCTCTGAGGAAGCTTACTCCATATTGCCATGGAGGGAAAGTTAGCTCTTTGTTTTGTCTTTTTCTTAGTTTTATCAAAACCAATGTTTTTGTCTTGTCTGATACAATGTCATTAGTTACTCATTTTGAGCTATGGCTAATACCTTGTGGTAAAAAGTTTTTGCAACTGGGCAGTTCTTGGAACTTGGAACTTAAAGGTGGATGCAAGAACACTTCCCCATGTCTATTAATATGTTGTGAATCAGAGAGAAAACAGCTTTTTCCTTTTTTGTAACAAATAAGATGAAAATTAGGTGGTTTGCCTTCTACAACAGGATTTCATGGATTTCTTTGTCTTCTTCAACATAAAAAGTCTTCAGGAAGAGACATGGAGATACCAGTGCTGAAAAAGGACTTGCTGCATGCTGTATTCCTATGCAGCAGCATTCCCTCTTGCACATTTCTGTTGATTTGTACAGTCTGCTTTTTATCTCTAAAGGGCATCTTCCCTTGGGAACGCCTGTGTGTTTGTTTAGGGAGATGGACCTCAGAATTTTCTACTGATACAAGCATGTACAAGAGTTCATTTCTTCCTCTGCATAAATTAATCTTCTTGTTTCTTTAGTGTTGGCATCTTTCATAAGTGTGTAGCCCATTGCCATAGCAAGGCGCACTGCACATACTTCTCTGTATTTTTCTGTACATAGGGAATCATTGAATCACAGAATGGTTTGGGTTGGAAAGGACCTTAAGATCATCTAGCTCCAGCCCTCCTGCCATGGGCAGGGACACATCACCCTACTCCATGTTGCCCTAGGCTCTGTCCAACCTGGCCTTGAACACTGCCAGGGATGAAGCAATTATTCTTGGCAGTAACTGTTTTTTCTTGCCGTTACATTTTTCTGAACCCCCAGCAGCCTGCACTTGTATTTGGGGTAAGATGACACACACTAGATGTTAGGATGCATGAATTGCCTCATAGGGGAGAACTTTTACGTTGGGTCTGCAGTGTTGTCTTGACTGCACTCACTTTCTGGGAGGTTGTGGTGGTGGTGAAAGCTAAGGACCTATTTGTAAATTTGTTGGGTACTTCTTGTTTCAGATTTAGGCTTGGGTTCTAGTCCTTGGTTTTCCAGTGTGCGAGATGTTCCCAGCTATAGCTGGTTTTGATGAACTCCAGAGTATTCTGACCTGGTCACATATAGCCAGTGAGATGACATTTTTTATCTCAGTATCTCTGCGTCCCCTGCAATTAACTGTCTGCTCTAGTGCCCTTGTTAAGGAAGACAGAAGGGAAATTTGTTTAGTTTTCTGCAGTGATTATTTTAAAGGCTTTAAGTTTTTAGTGAATCTGTCACAGGAATCTTTCTGCATAGAATCATTGAACAGTTAGGGTTGGAAAGGACCTTAAGATCATCTAGTTCCAACCCCTCTGCCATGGGCACAGGCACCTCCTACTAAACCATATCACCCAAGGCTCTGTCCAACCTGGCCTTGAACACCACCAGTGATGGAGCATTCACAACTTCCCTGGGCAACCCTTTCCAGGGCCTCACTACCCTTACAGTAAAGAATTTCTTCCTCATATCCAATCTAAATTTGCTCTATTTAAGTTTGAACCCGTTACCATGCCTATTTATACTGGTATTTGGTACTCTGATTTCACTGAGGACCAGTCCAGTAGCTCAGTTGGCATCTTTGTGATCCTGGCTGTACTACGTTGTGCAGAAAAAGCCCTCTGTATAAGCCCAAGTGTGGACATGAGTAATAGAATAGCCCAGGCAGTTGGGCTCTCTGTTGCACAGATTCCTTAAACTAAGGCATTTATCAGACCTGAGAGCAGTTTATCATGAGTTTCTTTCTTCTGATCATGTGTCGTTGCTTACATGCGTGATATGCATAATTTGTGGTTTAAGGGCACCAATTTTCTTTCTCTTCTTTATTTTTGCTCCTTCTAAGGAATGCAGGAAACAATTAAGAGGAGGAGGAGGAAGCAACAACATTGTCAGGGTTGCCAAGGATCCATTTTTTCTGCGTAGTGTCTATTAATTATGTCGCTCCTTTTATTAATCCTTTGGCACCTGTTAATTATTCTACAATTTTGGCTAGCAGCTGGAAAGCCACTTTGAAGCATTAAGCGTATTGTTATTTAGTTACTAGAATATTCAATGCATTGAACTGAAAGTACGTAGTGAGACGGGAAAAAAAAGCCCTTTACCCTAAGCCGCATTTAGAGCAACAAGCAATAAAAATATTTGCTTTGGAAGGATCTTTGTGGAACAAAACTGACTGACGCACATACAGGGAAAATAAAGTAAAAGCTGCCTAAAACAAAGGGGCTGTGAGAGGTGGCCAGAATGTCAAATGAATGACTCTGAGACTAATCCTGGTCCCACTGAAATGGGTGCTTAAATTCCCACTGACTTTAGTGAGATCTGGACTGGCTTTTTTCCAGATGATTGGCTTCTTCCGGCCCCCTTTCTGCTCTTCTCTGACATTATGGCCACTTAAGCCTTGTTCCTCCCTCTTACTGTCCTTTATGTACTTGAGTTTCCTCCTCATCTTTTTTTTACCGTATAGTTCATTCCGTCCCCGGTAGCTAGTCCTTTCATAGCCAATCCAACCTACTACAACAGCAAAAAATTAAGCTGGGACAATGGCTCTTTTTGCTGCCACCTGACTGTCTGCAGTAGTTAATCTTACTGATGTTGCATCTTTGTCTTCCACGATGGGCTTTTCTTATATGTTTATGTTGTGAGCTATGCAAGGCAGGGCCCATCTGCTTCCTCCATTCAGCAGTGCCTCCTGGTCATTCGGTTCATAACTCATAATAATCTATAGAGAGACTGACTGCACTGTGGAAATTCCAGCCAGCCCTCCTGTCAGTGACACTGCTTTGGTCAACCCTAGTGAAGGGACTGGGTCTGGCTCCTTCAAGATTGTGAATTACATACAGTCGTTAGGCAAACAGGACGAAAATCTTGAGGCAGAGAGACATGGATTATGCCTGTCTGTTACCTAAGGTGGCCTCTCCCACGGGCAGCCTCAGGTATACATCTAATTTTAACTCGCCTACTCCAGCCTGCCTCCTGGGTGTTTCTTACAGTGAATCTCAGGCCAGCCCTGGAGTGATCATACGGACAGGCAGTTTGTATGGGTGTCAAGCTCAGTCTCAGATTCACTTTTGCACCATTACTGGTCCAGCTGGGAAAACTGTGGCCTTTGGGTCAGGAAAATCCTGATCTTCATTTTTCTGGCATGGTCTTTTTTATTCATCAGCTGTGGGAGACTGACCTCCTCATCACTGGGTTTGCATTGGGGCAGCTCAGGGCCATTTCAGTTGTCACCCTTGATGTAAACAGCTGGCGAGTTCAACTTTGAATCTCTTAGCTCCTTATTGTAGTGACTGTGGCAGAGGCATCCAGGTTAAGTGAGAATAAACATATAAAGGGGCAGTGCTGCGAGCTGGTTCTGCTTCTTGAGAGAGTATTTTATAGGCAAGTACCTTTTTAGTTTCATTTTTTTAATGTACCTGGTTGTTACTCAGAGTTAACACAGTGGTTTCCTGCACCAGCAGTCCCCAGTGGAAGTGTTTGGAGCGATGAGATCCTTCCTGTGCTGGTGGGAACATGCAAAGCAGTCCTGAGGTAGGAGTGTGAGAGACCTTGTGCTTCAGGGTACAGAGAGCTGGCAGTGTGGGAGTCCCACTGGTGCTAAGCCAGCCTTTTACCCTCCTGGAAAGCTTCACTTCAGGGTTTTAAATCTTCAAAACACAGACTCACCTCTGTTCAGAGAGGAAGGGGAGCCATGTCGCTTTAATCTGGGATTCAAGCCGATCCTTTATGGAATTCCCCTGGAAAGTGTGGAGAGGAATAAGAAGCAAAAGCAGCAGGACATTTATGGTATTGCTGGGTTTGAAGCACTTTTAGCTTTGTCTTAAAGGGACGCTGTCAAGATCAGTGAACCTAAAATTAGCTTGCTTTTCTCTTTCCATCCCAAATGTGTCTGTTTAATTTTTCATTTGTGTTATAAGTGCCTTTTTTGTTGGTTTGTTGCTTTGTTTGATTTTTTTGTTAAGAAATAAAATTAATATAGAGAGCCTGGCATTCATAAATAGCCCTACAATTAAAGAAAACTTAGAAGAGAAACTGCGTGTAAGCCGTGACTAACAACGCCACAATGACAAACCGTGGTGCGGTAAGCGCCTCGCAACAAAACACAAGTGTGGTAGAAAACCCTGTGGAAGCAGCATAGTATGCATTCAATGTCCACTCCCCTAATGAAAACCAGAGCTGAGCCTCTGAACATTGGAAGAGAGCATCACTGTTCAACACTGAGAGGGCACAGAGTGTGTGGGCTTGCAGCTTCAGGGTACCAGGGATTAATGTAATAGGCTGTGTGTATACAGAGAGAGAAGACAATTATTTGATGCCTTTATGAGAGGCTGGATTTCCTTCTGCTGTATTTGTATGTCGTCTCTCCTGTGCTGGCACTCCTTCTGGTGCTAAACAAATGCAGCCTGTCAAAATCAGAATTAAACAGGATTTTATGCCCATTTTACAACTGCTTTTTTTACTGCTAGAGATGGATGATTAAATGATTTATAAATTCACTGAAGAAATTTCTGGTAACACAATTCCATTCAGAGTTGGAGGCCCAGTCCAACAGCTAGCCAAGAGCCTCTTCCCAAGATTGTTTTCTAAAGATAACTTGGGAGGGGGAAGCATGTGTGCATCAACCACTGCTGTGGATGCTTGTGTGTGCTCTTTTATGGGATGAATATGTTTGAATGCGCTCACTCCTCATGTAAACTGTTTCGTGCAGGACTAGCGTGCTGCTGTTAATACAGCAGTGATCCTTGTTCAAGAAGTTATGAGTTATTTATATATTAAATAGGCATATGTCAGTTAAAAATCAATCACCACTGATTGGCTCTCTAGAGTCAAAGCATTAGGTTCCTTGCTCAGCTCCAAATCTTTGCTTGTGAGCATATGCATAAAAGTCATACCCAAGGAACAGCCCTAAGCACCCTGCTTTATTTACTGCATACGCCTGTCTGGTTTTGAGCTCCATATGCTTTTGTATCCCACTGAAAAAAAGTGTCCATTCTGCGCTGGCATCAGGGTCAAGGAGCTCTCTGGCAATTACACAAAGCAAAAAATGAAGATGTTAAATTATGGCGTGACAAGTTAAAATGAAATTAATGTCTCTAATGATTAACCCACATCTTCTTCCTGCTTTAGAGTCCACAGGCATAGTACAGGGTGTTCTGCAATCACTGGAGATGTAGCGTGAGGGACAAAATCCTCAGTTTTGGGTTTTGATTTGGACACAGTGCAAGTCTTCCTGTTTGAGAGTTTACTGAGTGCATCCTTGTAGCTGGAGAGTCACTGTTCAAGTCCCAGAGTTCCTTGTAGCACCAGATTCCAAGTACCATGAAAAACTGGACCTCTCCTGCAGGCAAGCAATACTCCACCCATGTCATACGTGGCCTTTGCCCTGTCCTGGTGCTGTGATGCGCAGAAGGGGATAGTGCCCTAATACAGGCTTTTGGCATTACATACTCCCTTCTCAAAGAAACAGTGGCAGTTTGGTTGACTTTTGGGCTATGCACCACTGGGCATGCCCTGGGGCTGGAGGAGGAAGGCAGTCAGTTGGGTGACGGCAGCTCAGTGGGGAGGGTCTGACAAGTATACTGACCACAGCAAAGAACTGGTCTGAACAAACCAGTTGTAGTCAGCACTGGGAGCGTAAGCTCTTTGCCAGAGTGATGAATTTTGCAAATGCTTTCTGGTGAGGATAAGCTCTAAGAATGTACTTATTTCAGAGGCAAACACTATAATGCTGGTAGTGCAATTGCGCTATCTTAGCATCCTGCTAAAAAGGTTCATGTTCTTAAGTTATTCACGTGTTCTCAGCATTCTGCCTCTTTCAGTTCTCCAGAAGCATTTTTTTAAGCTTCCCTCAGGTATCCTGAAGCTTCTTGTTTGCACAACAAACCTCCTGAGGGGGCTGTGACCTGGTCAGAGCACTGACATTTTATTTTAAGCCCACCAGCAGCAAAAAAACATGGAATATTTTTGAAGGGAAATTTCCTTTTTGGGTTTTTGTATCCCTGAAAGAATTTCCGATGTAGGCAGACAGTAATTCCCAGCTACATACTTCCTGATAAGGAAACAGCTCCAATAAATGCAGCTATAAATAGCTACCCTTTTAGTTTTAAAAAATCCAAGGAGATTTGTTTAGCCTTTCTTTCAAACTGTGGAAAGAAAAGGACCATGTAGGATAAGAGCCTTAATATTTGGCACGCCTCGGCTCTCCAGATCAACAAATTAAGATTGTAATCTGCATCTGTACATTTAATGATGTGGAGCCGAGTTGTCTGTTTATTTCTGCTCATCCTTCTCACACCACCACAAAAGAAAAAAGCAGCCTTTTTTTTTTAATGTATATGGTAAGCATAAATTGCATTTTGCCTTTCTTGTGAGGGCAACGTATTACCTCCTTTCAGCAGAAGTCTTGTGCTTTTGCTATGTGCCTATGTTTTAGTGCTTCTCTAGATAGAGTTTGTTAAGGTGCTCTGTTATGTCAGAATAAGTAGCATGATCTTCAGCTGCATTTTTTTCACATTTACTGTAGATGTGCTGGAGCAAATTCATAGTTACACATAAATTCCCGTTTTTCTAAAAGCAAGTTGCGGGGGCAGTTTTGTGCAGTTCGTTTGTAAACCTTCTGAATTGGCTGTATTTATCTCCCCCCTTTTTATGGTTCTCTTTTGTGTATTTTTAATTTGATGCCTTTCTCTTTGGACTTTTGCTGAACACTTTTTAGAATCATAGAATGGTTTGGGTCGGAAGGGAACTCAAAGATCATCTTGTTACAAGCCCACTGTCATGGTGGGGTTCCTTTTCCATCCTGCTTTTCTTTATTCTTTCAACAGTGTCAAATGCGCCGTATCTTCAGGAAAACAAATCATTGTTTGTCTACACAAAAGTTTGTTGAGATGAATGGTTTTGGTGCAAGAGTTTGTGTGAAAATGTCTTTGCAGGTTAGATTGCAGGCCAGCTATACTTGCTATTCAGATTACAATCGACGGTATGTATGTGTCCCCTAGCTTGATTGTTTTATAGAGGATGAATCTGCTTCATAAGTCACCTTGATGAGCACTTAGACCTTAGTTAGGCTTTAGTTTCTATCCCATGGTGGGGAGGGTCTGCTTGCAGGCTGGTATGTCCTGCGTGGCTGCTGGGAGGTCGGTGTCTCCAGCCAAATCCCAGCACATGCCTGAGGACAGGCTTCTTCATGGGGCATGTTAGTGGCTGGGGCATCCTCTGTTCTCCCTTGTTCCTGTCCTGAGCACTCCCTCTATATTCTGGGGGGTTGTGCCTGTGATGTGCCACTGCACAGTGGCACTAGCTGCACCATGGCCAAAGCCCCTTGAAAGGTGAGGGTTCCTCAGTTCTGGGAGTCATTGGAGAGTTGATGCCCGCCACAGCAGGGAGGAGATATAATGATCTCCTTTTTCCTCCTCCTCCATGTTTCTCCTTCCAGAGATTTCACAGGATCTCATGACTTGTGGCCAAATCCTACCCGTGAGGACACTCAGCTGCTGTGGGCCCCTCCTCTTGGCCTGCTGACTCTGCTCCCGGCTGGCCCAGAGCCGAACAGATTGCACAAGGGTGCAGCTGGTGAAATATCCCCCCCTTGCCCTTATTGCCTTCATTGTTCACTGAAGCACCATGGCAGGGCTCAGCACACTCCTCTAGCTTCAGTTGTGTTTGAGCCCCTAAGCGCATCACTTGTACTCAGTTTCCTTTTGTAGGTACCTGAAGGGATCTTACCTTCTCCCTCCTGTGCTCCCCTTTTGTCTGTACCAGGAAGGTTGCTCTGCGTGTGCAGGCCTTGCCACACCTCCTCACAGGCCCGTGGAATATGCACAATTAATACGGTATTAATTAATTATGGTGAGAAGTCGCTGCTGGCACAAGAACCAAGGCTTGCAGCTTATAAAGTGAATGCTTTGATGCTGAGCTTTAAAGAACGTTTCCATCAACTCAAGCCAGCAGAGAGATTCTGTGATATTTAAACCCTCCCTCCTCACAGACTCCAGAGCTCATGGTTCTGCCACCCTGGGCACTAACAACAGAAATAGTGGTGGCAAAGGAGTGTTCAGAAAGCACAACTGGGGATCCACTCTCATGTCATGAGTAGAATTGCACAAGTTCTATATAGAAAAGTTGGGGCTGAACCAGAAATTGTCATGCCAGCTTAATAGATGTTTTCAGTGGGAAAAAAGAATGACCTTCTGGACCTGCTGAAATGATTAAGAGTTGTCTGACTGACTTCAGCAGCAGTCATGGTTTTATCCAGAACATGTGCGTGTGTGAGTAAATGTGTAGGTTTGTGATGTGCTTCTACTTGTTTGGCCAACTTTTGGGGGAAGAGAGATGAAGGAACAACTGTACCTCTTTGGTTTTATGCAATACTGAGAATTTCTCCCTTTCTACTTCCTCCTTCTCGGTAGCACAGAAGGAAGTAGCCCTAGTCCCTGCCAGTCCACAAACCAGTTGCTCATTTCAGTTCTGCCACTTGAGTGGGTCCTGATGTATTTCCGTGTGGGGGAAATCTCCCTTTATGTATTTAAGTTCCTCCTTCATATTCTCTCTTTTGTTCTGATTTCTTCCAAGCAATCTGCCTCCTTCAATTTTTAACCTCGTTGCTGGCTTTCGCTTCCTCTCTGTGCTTCAGTGAAGGCGTTTTGTCAGAAAAACCCCTCTGTACATAGATACTTCTTTGTTCCCTTTTTTTCTTTTCTGTTACCCTTCTTTGTATCTTGCTTCCTTGGAAACTTCCTCAGTAGTCTGACTACCTCTGGGGCTTTCAGTGCTTTACCCGGCTACTCATTACTATGTTGCTGGGTGTGTTTAAGGCACCTTGATCTTTTTATTAGAGGTATTTTTCTTTTACTGCTCTTTAAGTACTAATAGGCAGTGGTGACAGATATTGTTATTAAATACATGGGGCTTGTTTCATCACTGCTCTACAGCTTGCTTGATGGTTTTCACTTGTTGAAGGCAAGCACGACCAAATCACAGGAGTCATTGTTTACTTCCACTCTGTGTTGTTCTCAGGGATGCAGTGCACAGTGGTGAAAGGGTCACATGCAGTAGAAGCTGTTCAAGGTTTGATGCAGGATTTGAAGCCTTGGAGCTCAGCAGTAGGAACAGGGAATAGCACTCACTGTCTGTAAGAGCTGGAGCATTTACAGACCTCCTGCAATTTTTGCACCCTCTCTCAGTTTCAAAATCATGAACAATAAAAAACAAGTGGAGGAACTGGGAGTGACAGTAGAGGTAACAGTGACAGCGAGATGAGTCGTGTTTGTGGTGGGCAGACCTGAAGCAGCTGGGCTGTTAAAGGAGTCAGTATTTGCTGTTGGCCCCCTGCCACACCATTATCAGTGTGTGCAATAGAGATGGCTGAATCTCAGAAAGTTTGCGGCTGATTCAGTTCAACAGAACACCCAGAAATAAATCCAGATGTCTTTCAAATTGGTTGGATATGCAGTGTTGTAGTGAGTTCTCCATAATTATGATTTTCTTGTGAGAGTTCTGGGAGAATCCAGTTTGTCCAGAATAACCCTGAGAATACAGCTTCTCACTCATGGCCTTTCTGGTGCTCCATCGTTTGCAGTGAGAACACGTGTGCACAAAAAATCCCACTAAAACTAAAAAAAGAGTTAACAATCAAAATTCGTTTCAAAGCTGAGATGTTTTGGATTTTTTATTTTTAATCTGACACATGTCATGTCTCTCTGTGTACACACGCATACTTAGATTCTGCAAAACGGGTGCCTACTCAAATGCTTGGGTTTTATGCACAAGGGGCTGTTACTCTTCCTTTTTCTCCTGAAGCTAATCAACAGTTACAACATGTTACAACCATTTCTTTTAGACAAAGTTGTAAAATTACTGCTTGTAATCAGGAAAAATGGATGCAGAAGATGTGGAAGGCACCTTTTGTGCCATGTGTGCTGCCCATTAGGCATGCAGTGCTGTCTTCCACATCTCTGTTGGGTCAAGCGGGCACCACAGAGTTAGCCCATGCTTGAGACTAAAGGCCTTGGTTTGAACTCCGAGTAAAAACTCAGTCTGTTTTTACCGGATCTAGTGTAGAGAGTCAGCAGCATTGTGTATCACTTGAAATCTCTTAAGTTGGCTTAAAATTGTAGATGGGGCTCAATCAGCTGCATTTAATGCTTTCTTAATGAGTGCACTCCACGGGCCACTTCCCGAAGACTACTAATGTGAAGGTTAATCCACAAGTCTTGGCACTGCGTTGGAAACTGAAATAATCAGAGGGGTACAAGCTATTGTGAATAAAGGTAGCTCACACTGATATATTTATCCTGAAATGACTGGGCTGCTGCTCTGGAGCATTTCCCAGTACAATTTTAGAAGTTGATATAACATCAACAAAGTAAAGGCTGTAAAAATACAGTTAGTGGTACAAAACCTGTCTCTTAACCAGCTCTATATTACACGTATGCTTTGTATAATTTGAGCCTCAGGACAGCCTCACTTTAATAGAACCTGACAACTGGAAGAGCAGGGACATCATCTTTCTCTGCACGAATAAAATGCTCAGCATGTCTTTACCACTTGAAGTTGTGGTCATCTACTAAATTAACTGCTCCCAGCATCACTCAGAATTGGGATGAAGGTATATTATTCTTATGTTCTCAACTCTTCTTAAGAGACAGCAATTTATTCATATGGGACCCCAGTACAAGGAAATCTCCTCCAGAAGAATGTTGCGGTTGTTCAGCAGAAAACAATTACTGATATGAGTAGCTCATGACTTTTTCATGTGGTTTTACAGTAAAACCTGTGAGTGTCCCTGTAGAGTTAGGCAAGGATACTTTTCAAAGACCAGTTCACCAGTGTCAAATTTGTTTCATTTCATGATCCTGCACCAAAATTTTTAGAAAATTGAAGGTCTAACAGTTTTGTTGAAGCTCCTGAACTTATGGAGTGTTTTCTTAACACCTTGAGTTTGTTCAGACTCAGTGCTGTTCAGGGTGTGGTGGTCTCATCCCCACAGTTATTTTTTAATGACAGGTGACTTAGCTAGAGCAGTCTACTTGCCCATTTTTCCTGTTCCCAGGAGACTAGGGGAAGAGTGCTGTAGCTTGAGAAAAAGATAGTTTTGTAAGTGATTAGGTTGGCAGGGGGAATGTTATCATGTGGCTATGAAATCATTCTTGATATGGAGAAGGTGAACAGGGAATGATTATTCACAGTTCCTCACAAAACAGCAAATCCAGACATCCAAGATAAATCATTGGCCAACATGTTTGAAAGATACAAGAATGAGGATTCATCACCACATGAAATAAATCATTTCATGAAGATACTTTAAGGGCTGAAAGAGTAAATAGGTCTCTAAAAGGAACCAGATAAACCTGTGGAGATAGGGCCATTTGGTCAGTGTGGAAACAGTGGTCTGGATGCAACCATGGCTAATGATGTCCTTAAACCACAGATTACCAGAGACTGAGATAAGTAATATATATATTATATATGTATATATATAAAAGAGATTGCTTAATGTTTCCTTATTCCTTACACTTTCTGCTTATGACCCAGTACTGAAGACATTTGGCTAGATGGGTCGGTGATCTCTTCTAGTATGGCAGTTTTTCTGTTTTACCCCATCTCATAACCATCTCCAGTGATTTGACAGTAATGTGGATGCCATCGAAGCAGACAGATATTCAGTATACATATGCTATGCCACAGGGCTCTTTTAGGTGATAACTAGCTCATCAGCTAGAGGCCATGGATAAAAGTTAAGTGGGGGGATTTGCCTTGAAGCAATTGTGACAAAAGTCTCTTTGCACAACAGCTGACTGAATCACTGAATGTAATGCCAAGGGCAGCAGCAGAAAAAATCTCATGTAAATTAGCTGGCGAGGGAACAGGGCAAAGCTATCTGCTGAAGGAAGGAATAGGAGAGGAGGGCAGGCAGCCACCTGCTGGAGCATCGGCTTCAAGGACCAGAGCTCCCCCATCAAGTGTAGGAAAATGGATTTGAAGTTGGGACCGAGGGAGAAGCGTGGAGAGTCTCTCTCCCTGGCATACAGGCCTCCAGTGGTTTGTCATCAACCCCCATATGTGATTCTGTTATCCCTCGCATTTGTTTCCCCCACGTGACCTCAGAGGGTCACTGTCATTGTCCTGCTGCCATCCAGTCCAAGGTCCAGTTTGGTCTGTGACCCTTCTGTGGCTCTGTCTCATCAATGGAATGCGTAACATAGATTTCAATTCTGCTCCCTCTCTTGCCCCAGACAACAGTTTGGGTTTCTGGGTGTAGTCATTTAAAACGAAGTTATTATTCGGTATGACTTGTGATTTGAAATGGTAAATTAAAAACCAACTGGGAGTCTGGCAATGCTTGCGATCTGTGCCACTTTGCTAAGGTGCTTCATAAAATACCGTATGTTGTTATTCACTCTGGCCTGGATGTTCTTGGCTCTCTCCTACTTAATGATTCACAAGATGTCTGTGAGATTAATTTTTTGTAAATGCGGTTCCCCCCCCCCTTCCCTCTCCATATTCTCCCCTCTCTTTTTTCCTGGTGAGTTTTCACTGCAAAGGCTCATTAAATAAAACCCAGAGTATGTATAAAGGACAGTGCATCTCAAGCGTGCTAGTGGGAGAGATATGAGGTGTGGTGCACATTTGTCCTCTGGTTTCCAAGTAGGGTACTGCAGTAGTTTGGGAAGCTTTTCTACAGCTCCCCCTCCTTTTACCCTGCTCTTTCTCAGCTCTCTCTCTGTGTCCTGTGTTTCTCTCCTGGATAGATGGAGGTTTTGTTAGTAAAAGCTCAGCAGCTCATCTACTCTGAATGCTCCTGTCTGTCTTTGGGGAGGAGGGAGCAGGAGAAAAGCTGTGTGCGGGGGGTTCTCCACATGCCTGTGCGAGGGCAGAGCCGCTGATCCCAGCATGCCGGCTGCAGTAAGCAGGCAGGGGTGTTTGTGGGACTTACATGCCAGAGTCTCTTCAAACAGCTCTGCTGAAAGGCATGAGCTGGGCTCACTTCTGAGGGAAATTTCCTTTTTGGGGAAGTTGCTGCAAAGGAATTTCCTGTGTGGGCAGACAGAGCTTCCTGACTTGAAGGCTTCTTGGAAGGGAAACCGTTTCATAATGAAATGATAAATTAAAGACATACCAGCCTGGTTCGCTTCAAAACAGCTATTGAGAGAGCTCAGGCAGTGCACCATTATACTCCCTCGCAGAATGAAAATAAATTGCATCCTGACAGGATTCTCTGTAGTGGAGCATATCCTTCCCCCCAGCCTTCCTCCCTTACGTTTCGCTTTCCTACCCTCCCTCCTCCTTTCCCCCTCCTCTGCTATTTGCTGCCCTCTCATCTATCTTTTGCAGCCCCCACTAACCTGCAGGCAAAGGAGCGTGATGTTGGAGATGGTTTGCTAAATGTGCTGCTTGCCTTTAGAACCTGCAGCTCTGGTTTAAGCCCTGCTATGCTGGCCGGCAGAGTAAGGACCCTGGATGTAAGGCGTAGAAATGGCATGTGGCTGTCGTGGAGACTGTGTGCTGTATGTTAGTGGCTGCTAATGCAGTTGTGGTAAGGAGAATTGGGCGTACCCACAGAGTTTAAGTCAGTGCCCATAATAAGGAATGTCTTGGTGTGGTCATGAAAATAGCTGGGAGGAAGGGTTGCAGATATCTATTTCCTGTTAAATAAGAGGAAGAAAGGACCTTTGCTCTATCTCAGCCAAGACACAATGGAGGGAGGGCATCCCCAGAGAGCTCAGGCTCTTGCAGCCAAGTTTTCAATAGGCACAAACCAGTGCATGTTATTTCTCTGCTCTGTGCCATCCCAGTCTTGAAAAGTGAGGGTGAGTGCTCCTGGGTCTGTGTGCCCTAAGGGATTGCCTGTAGCTGCAAGCTCAGGTGAACTGAGTGAAGAGTTTGAGTTAGGCTGCTTGGGTTGCTGAGTACATTGTGTGTGCAGATGGAGGATATGATTTGAGATGGCATGGGGGTACAGGAAACAAACAAGCAAGAGTTTCACATCACCTTCCTCTGTCTCAACTATATCATGTGTAAACTTGATGGGTGATTCTGCTCAAAATCCCTAGTTCCACAAAATGGTCTGATATGCACTGCTACACATCTGGCATCAACATTATCTTTTCTACCTGGAAAGAAGGTCTTTATTCCCTCCCTCCTATTCAGCTGGCAATTAAAGCTGCTTTAATTCTTCGCAAAAGTCCCCTGAATTGGTCTTCAGTACAGGCCTTGTTCTGCCAAAGAAGCCTTATCCCTCTCCATTGCTTAGGGAGTTTCTTAGAAGTTTTGAATCACTGAAATTGCCGGCAGAAAATTGGACGATATTATAGGGAGTGTTGCAGTTTTGGGAAGTTTTTCTTAAGAATGCATCTGCTGAAGCCACACGACAAAAGAATTTGAGGTTTTATTTTTTTTAAAAGCAAGGTTTTGGCCTGTATAAAGAAAGCTAGAGAAAGTGATTCACAAGGCTCAGAAATCGGCTACAAAGGACCACAAAGAAAAGCATGTGTGTGTGTGATCATATATATATATGTGTTTTATAGCTTTGTTGCCTCATTTTCAGATTCTTGGAATTAGTAGTCCCAGCGGTATCCAAGAAAGAGGATTCCAGTGTTAATTTGGGAAGTTATGTCATCAATAACACTGTGTAATCATTCCTTCTATTGTACAGATGTGTAAAGTGTAAAGTCTGAAACACAGAACTTTGCTTGTTGTGTCTTGCATACCACACCATGGCACAAGCCCATGATGCATGACAGCACCATGAAGCAAATGTGGTTGTGCTGTGGCCAGGGATGTCTTACAGCTGTCTGAAGAGATGGTGCTGCTGCTTAAATTAAAGTTAGGAAGGATCTGTCTTGAGCAGCCTGTACTAGGGACATGCCAGTCTTGGAGCTGTGGCATTCAGGTTCTCAGGGAAACAGGCTTCTGCTCTTTGGTAGCAGACTCTCTTCTTCATTCAGTGTATGATTTGGCTGAACTGAGTTGAAAGCTAAACAGTTCATAGCACAAAGAGCCTCACCATGGCTTGCATTTTGAGGTGTTCTCTTTCCTAAATCTTGCAAGATGAAAGTTTCATGGAAATACTTCAATGGCAATATTCAATATAGATGTAAGTTGTACTGGTTTTAAGTAATACTTTAAAATTTAAGTTTCTGTAGGCAAGTTATAGCTCAGCAGAGAACAGTATGGAAATACCTACTTTGTTTTAAATCTATTTGGTAAGACACCTGGTAATTTTTACTCGAAGTCCTATTGCTTGTAGAGGTAGAGTTGGAGTTGAGCATGGTCCCTCAGAAACAGTTTCCATGCAAGGTACAGTGCCTGTACAATGGGGATGGTCTTAGAGGCCAAGTTGTTAGCATTTGCCTGACGTGAATGACATACCTTGGCTAAAGCCTTGTGTGGAACATTTGGCAGGCTTACTGCTTACCCTGTTTGGTTTTGAGTTGTGAGGCACCCGGAAGTGTAGTAGGCAATCTGACTACAGAGGGTGAATAAACATTGCGCTCAGGACTTTTGTGCTGTCACCACCTTTTGATAGCATTAAATTAATGATTAAAATCAACGTACCACGTATTGCTTGCATAAGTTGCTTCTCTTTGTGCCCTTGCTAATGTTTTTTTTCAGCTAACTTCCACCTAACGTAACACCATTGCATTTTCTTTATTGCTTGCCTCTTTCTTAGGCTAGAGGAGATGTGTTCCTCTCAGCTTCAGCTGGGATCCCTCCCAAATTGTGAAGTCTCTTTATCTCATTTTTCCCCCAAAGAACACAGAACTGGTTTCTGTTGCCTTTTTCATTAGTTTTTGACTGAAAACTAAACAGAATTATTTCTAAGCTCTCAGAACTGAAACCTAGGTAACATCCTGCAATGGCAGCAGCCATGGCCACACAGGGAGGAGATCTGAGTAGGAACACAATTGTTGGGCCACACATAGGACAAAACAGTTCCACCAGTGTTATTTTTTTGTAGCAGAGGTTTTCACTGTTAATCAGGTGGCATTCTAAGCTTACTCTTCAGCTTAATGATAGTGAGTTCCAGTAAAATGCGGGTGGGAGGACACTTAATTTGTGCTGGTTTTTTATTGCTTTAAATGCATACACTGTTTGTTCTTGGCATGATATCAAGAGCCCTGGAAGGAAATGAGGTAGAAAAAGGGCATGAAAATCACAACCATATGAGTGATCTCTGAGGGTATTGTTCCTACTTCCATGTGGAAAGCCCAGAGATTCCTCGTAGAGGTTCTTATTGGGCTGGCAGAAGATGGATATCTTGTATTTTACTTCTGACAATAGTGGGTCAATAGGGATTTCACTAATCAGCCAAAAACTAACAGTGATAGCGTTTAAATAAATTGTAGGCAAGTATTCCTATCATAGGAATAGTTCCTAAAATGCAGGGTCTTTGAGGACAAAGGAAAGATTGGAGAGGTGAGGTAGAATGCATCTTACTCCCCTTGCTTTTGCAGGTGATGTTCTACAGCCTTATCTTGAGCTCTGATATACTCTGAAATAGTGTAACGTGTATTTCTGCTTGAAATGAGAAAGCTGGAGATGGTGAGGTGCATAGTACATGTCCCTACTCCAGAACAGTTCATTTTGTTACATGATTGTCTGCTTTGGTGGAATTTCTGTGACTTGTGAGACAATTAAGTCTTGCCCATAGGAGGCTGGCATTCAGCCTCTGTTTCCCTTTGATCAAGCTAAGTTTCTGTCTTCTGAATTACACGGACTTGGACCACTCTAAATCTCTTCTCATGGGGTGCTTATACCAAATAGTTGCAGGCATTTCTCTGGCTACACTGCCTGCTTCTCCTACAGTGCTGCAAGAAATACATGCAATGTTTCTGAATGCTCACCAGATTGGTGTCTGAAAAGTTGAGGAAGGAATATGCAAGCCAAAGATCATTTCAAGGTAGTCATTCTTTGTATTCTTCTAGAACTTTGACTCGCAAGCTGCCAGGAATGTAACTGGTATTTTATCAAGTTGGATCTCACCCTGATCATTTGAAATGCTTCCTTTTTTCACCTCAGTGTAATTTACAATCACAGATGTATTGCGGCAAGAAATGTTAACAGGAAAGAAATGTAAACACTCGGGCTGTGTTTGACTTCCTCTAACTATCTATATGTTTGTGTTGAGGGAGTTATTCAATTAAGAATTAAATAAAGCTTTCTAGTCAACCGTAGGAGAGCCTAACTCTGAGACAGGTTCATCTCTTGGGGATCCGGAGGAAGGGAGAGTTACATGTGCAGCAGTGCTAGTTGGTATGTTGCCCAAGCTGTAACTATGACAGCATTCCAGCATGGTATCAGACACAGCTCTGCACCAGCTGCATTTGCTTCCCATGAGAAAACAGATTGGCATGGAGAATCCTGAGGTTGAAAGTGAAAATTATGGACATGAGTTTCCTCTCTTGCACAATCCCTGGTTAGGGGCTTTCAATTCCTGTGCCTGACTGTACTTGAAAATACTTAACTCCTTAACTGCTGAAGGATGCGGTGATTTTTCTGATGTCTCTTGGTATTTGAGCAAATGTTACTTGAAGGGAAAGTGTGAAGAACATACCTCCACAGACATCTCTCTTTACTAAAGCATGGATAACAGTGAATTAGTGCACTACTTTTTTTAGTAGTGAAGACCTGAACTAAAATTCAGCATAAGATAGATAGGCAAAGTCAGACTCTTTATAGTCTTTAGTAATTTGTGGGGTTTTTAAATGCTGCTCTTCTTGTTTTTTTCCAGGGCAGGTGGCAACTGGTATATAGCTAAGCAAGGTGTATTGTGAGTAGGTTTTCTTTTTCAATTATCTTTCAAAGCCTTCTTGGTAATAGTTTAAAAAGCTCCCTGAAATCTGCAGACTAGAATCTGAAAAGGAAATATTTGTCCTTTTCACAGAATGTCTTCTCAGTTCAACAGCCTTGGGACTGTAGCAGGATGGCAGGAATTGTGGCAGGCTTACAGTGAAAAGTAGTCTCAAAGCACATACAGACCATGAGCTGGAATACCTGAAACCATAATCACCTGAATTTCCCTTGTCTCTTTTACATGTCAGAGATTCAACTCTGCCTACCTAGACTAACGTGACCGTAACTGTCTAGTTTAAATGTGTTTGGGCATGCACAGTTAGCCTTTCTGAAGCAGGTGAAGAGAGGTGCTCTCTCTCTTCACGCTGACGCTAATTGCTTATACCAATGAAAATACTGTGAGGGACTCAAAGTGCTATTTTTCTTGTGGAAATTTCCTTTCTAAGGAAGTTAGTCATATTAAATAATTATTATGATTTTTAAATCCAGTATGAGTCGAGGGAGTGCCCTGATTACACATTTCCTGGAAAAGGCCGTTGATGACGGTACCATTGACTAACGAAAACCCGCCGGTTAGAAGGAGCTCTTTTCTGTTAACTATTTGAAAAGGCAAGAGTATTTTAAAAGTCTTCAATACTTGCTTGTTCTTTCTCAACCCACCATCATTGAGCCTCTTTAAGTCATAACAGCTACAGATTCATGGCCCTGATTGGAAAATACTGGACTATTCTGAGATAGCAGAGTAAGTAAAATAAAAGCCTTCTTGCTGTCTCGTTGCCAGCTATGTGGCTGTGCAGCTTAATGCCACAACCTAAAATGCAGGAAGGAAGGAAAGAAGCACAAAGGAGGCACAAGCATGACAGCAGATTGGTCAGGTTTCCCATGAAAATCAGGATGATGCTTTAGCTACTGGTGAGCAGCAGCCCTCAAAGAGCTCTCTAGAACCTGCCGAGGGGTTAAGGATGAAGTTTTGTGTCTGTATGGGAAATTCTGGGCAGGAAAGAGAAGAGTGGTGGAGCTGAACTTCTGTATTCCATCACTACTAATTCTGTTTTTTCTAGCATGTGTTAAACCAGTGTCCAGAAAATCTGGGAGCAGATGAGCCAGGAATTCGGAATACCATTTTAGCTGTTATGTCTAAGACTCTGGGAATTTTGTTGCTATCGCTCAGGAGAGCATGACTTGTGACTACAATTTGTTCAACTCGGAATGACCTCCAAGCCTTACTGGAAGTCAACTTCAAAAAAAAAAAAGTATCTCCCCTCCTCTTTTACCAAATGAGATTTTTCAGGTTTGAAATCATCGTCTTGTAACGTTGTTTTTTTTTTACCATAACCCCAATAATATCAATGTGACAGAATTATGCAAACAAGGAAATTTCCATGGGATGAATTGCACAATTTCAAGAAACGATCTGACTTATTAAATAAACATGAGCACTGATGCCTTAGCATGGAAGCGCTGTGAACTATCTGTAGCTGTTGGAGCAGAGAGAATAAATATGCCTTTCTTCTTCCCTGTTCATTGACAACACACAAATGGGTATGAACAGTACCTGGCTAAGTGTTTGTGGGCAGTGCCAAACCACAGGGGCTGGTCAAAGGGCTTGTCCATGAGATTTATTGTTCAAAGAAGTGGCACAAAGAGGGAGATAAAAGCAATGTTGCTATAGGTGTTAAAGCTAAGCAATGAGAGTATGAAGTGTTGCCAAGTGCATTACAGATTATTGTTTGTACCCATAAGATTCTGTATGGTCTGTGACGACAGCAAGCACTAGAATGTAGTAAGACTTTCCAAATCCACCACAAAGATTTCTATGAAAGATGCAACACAGGGACCAACTCAGCAACAATCCACATTTCAGCTTTCAGCAACATGCTGGACTTAGTAACCCTATGCACCCTCTTAGAAAGCTTAAGCTTGCCCACCAGGCTATACCTAGGTATGCTCCCATAAATGAATTATTAGGCTGTATTGTTTTACTGGTGTTTCCACTGTATAAATTCACATCAGGCCCTGGTTGTTATGCCTGTAAGGGCAGAATACCATTTTCATCTTTCAGTACTACAGCTTTCATTATTACAAGGGTGCTCAGCTATGGCAGGGATGAGTCTTACAGAAATTAAGATAATTAAGTGATTAAGGTAAGTGAAAACTCAGTACCGACCTCTGACTTTGCATGAATGAAAACCAAAACCAGTAACGGTCATAAACAACATGATCGGGGATATGTAAGGTGTATAGCTGTTGGAGGAGTGAGATTCTAGAAGAGCCATCTGTCAGGATTAATGGCTCAAGGAGTCTAAGCAGCTGATGGAGCTGCTACTATTTTAAACAGGATTACTGTAGAGAGGATTCAATTTGGGGATACTTTCTGAAGGGTGATCCACTTAGAGGTCCCTTGTGGCTTCAAAGCTCTGTGTGCTGCTTGCACAAATCTGGAGTTCTTGAGGAAGTCTTCCAAGTCAAGATTTACAGGAGTGCTTGAGAGGCATGCAAAAGCCAAGATTTGACTTTCATGTGGTTATCACGTGCCTCAAAAACCTTTGTCCCATGCACACTGTAGGTGCGTATAATCATGGAAAGGATTAGACTTGAAACCTGGATGAGCGAGAGGGTTACATGTGGAGTTAGGGAATTATAGAGTTTTCTGTAAAACCAAGAGGGGAGGGTAGCCAAGATGGTACCAGTCTGCTCTGTGAAAAAAGATTAGGGATCCAGGCATAAGCTACCTGCACTGGATCAGAAAAGTGGCATATTTGGCATCATGTGACTTGCAAATGTGTGCAAAGCACATTATTCCAGCAGAAGAACTTGATTTTCTGAAGGTTTAGTCAATGAATATGAATGAATCAATATACACTTACATTTTATTGGGTGATAATCAAGTGGTGAGACTCATCAGCAGAGTGACGGATGTGGTTTCTTTATCTGACTGTCAAACAGAGAGTTTATGTGTCATTCTTCACTTACGTGAGTTTGCCCAAGGCTTGCATTATTGGTAAAAACTGTCCCATTTGCTGTATTTAATGATCTACAGGTTATCAAGCCTTCTGCAATCCTTTACAGGCTGTGACACTTTATTGCATGATACTACTTACTTTCCCTACCTAGAAGAAGGTCCTTTACAAGGATAAACACATTAATTCTTAGAGAATATTTTGAAATCTGCTGATGAAAGGTGCTTCTTTCCACTGTCTCCAGAGCGTTAGCAATAATTCTGTCTGAAGAGGATGAAAGAATAGGGAATATGGGTCAAAAGGCATCGACAATTAGAAGTTTATCTAATAGGCCTGCCTTTAGTGTAAAAGAGCTGCCACAACTTGAGGAAGGGTAACTGAAAGCAGGAGCATGCCTCTGTACTGAGCAATGCTGAGAGAAGCTGGAGCCCCGTAATATCTAATGTCACCCCATCCGTGTTTCCAAAGTCTGCCCTAGATGGATGGCAAGTCTGCAGCATACAGTAGGAACTCAAGAGAGCAATCAAAACGTGATCCAGGGAGATCTTTTCTCATTTATAGTTACCAGGACTTTGGCTGTGGTTATGTTGTTGTTTGACAGTTTAATTCTGCTCCGTGGTCTGTGCCCCAAATGGTCACAAGAGTCTGAGTACACCGAGAAAGATGATGGCTGCATTTTGGAAAACGGTCTGGAGCAATTACTGTAAGCAGGACTAGTTGGCTTGTTTTTTTTCAGTTCTGGTGATGAGTACTCACGCTGGGAACTTCAGAAAGAGGAGCTCTGACATTGTTTCCTGTGTGGGATTTTGTTGCAAGTTTCTCTTCAAGCACGTAAAAACAAATGCATATTTTGTATTTTCCTCAGGGTTTCTGTGGTATGAAAAGCAATATAATCTTAGTTAATTTTAAGAGGCACTGATTTGACTGTGTTTGACGTAAAGGTGGTTTCAATCTTACTGATGTCATTTCAGAGGGACAGCAATTGAACAGATATGCAGCAGCGCAGAGCTTGTGTGAAAGGAAAAGGAGAATTAAGCTGGGGTATCTGAGGCCAGTACCAGTATTTATCTTCTGTTTTAAAGTCCTGGACATGTGTTCTATTTCATTACTTCCCTTTTGCTTCCTCATGTTATTGGTAGTTTACTGACCTGGGTGGTTTCTATCAAGCATAGACTTCCAACTATTTACTTTCCAGGTAAATACAAAGATGACTCCTAAACATATAAGTATAAAGAGATGGCTATTTGTCCTGGGTTCGGCAGTAGCAGTCATTTTTCTCCTTCTTAGTAGTTGGTGCAGCACTGTGTTTTTGACTTGTGGCCTGAGAACAGTGCT
>JANRGW010043249.1:0-20189 GCA_024733675.1 Psilopsiagon aymara | reverse complement strand
CCCCCGCATCCCTATAGGCCCCCTTCAGATATTGGAAGGCTGCTATGAGGTCTCCACGCAGCCTTCTCTTCTCCAGGGTGAACAGCCCCAACTTCCTCATCCTGTGTCTCCTTATTTAGTCCCTAAGTTGTTGTGCTTTATTGAATCCTTTGTGTGTGAGAGGTTGTTTAAAGTGGGCTTATAATACTCTATTGATGTTCATGATGACCTTTTGTGTTAACTCTTTAAACAGCACTGTAAATTTTTAAATGACTGTGCTACATAGGAGATAAAAATTTGAGTGTAATATCTTCTCTTAGCTATGACAGCAATAATTGTAAATCATAGTAGGTAAAAAGGTTACAGTCTTGCAGACCATCCACTAATTGCAAAATGAATCAGTCTTTATAGTCAGGAAAAAAAAAGTAAATTTTGTTCGTTGCTTTTGTATTATTAGGTTTGGTACAGAAACCATTATCTACGTCTCTTCCAGGATCTTTCTGCTCAGAATTCTACACAGAGTTATCCATAACTGCTTAATAGTAACGATGGCTATACAAATAAAATACAAAAAACAATAAAGCTAAATGTGTTAGTAAGGTAACTTAAACCTTAAAAAAGGGGTTCAAAATATCTTTAAATAAGATCTAGTGAATTACAGTGTCAGCTTAAATGAAGAAATTGTTACAGAGAAGAATTCATTATATATATTCTATTACTAGGAGTGTGTGATATTTAAATTCTAATTATCAAAAAGTTGTTTGAAAGTTTTTTTACTGTAAGGTATGTTTCAAATGTGTTTAGAACCTATTTATCAAAAGTAATACACAAATAAGAATTTTTAGAATAAACAAACTTCTTAGAACCTCAAGTGAATGTTTAAAATTGGTACATGTAACTGTGGTACAGAAAATGACATAGAATCATGGAATGGTTTGAGTTGGAAAGGACCTTAAGATCATCTAGTTCCAACCCCTGCCTTGGGCAGGAGTGCCTCACCCTAGACTGTGTTTCCCAGGACTCTGTCCAGCCTGGCCTTGGAGCACTGCCAGGGATGGAGCATTTACCGCTTCTTTGGGCAGCCCATTCCAGTGCCTGATCACCCTCACAGTAAAGAACTTTTTCCTTATATCTAACCTAAACATCCCCTGTTTAAGTTTGAACCCATTCTGTCTTGTCCTATCGCTGCAGTCCCTAAGGAATAGTCCCTCCCCAGCATCCTTATAGGCCTCCTTCACATATCAGCAGGCTGTATGAGTCTCCATGCAGCCTTCTCTTTTCAGGCTGAACAGCCCCCACTTTCTCAGGCTGTCTTCCTACGGGAGGTGCTCCAGCCCCCTTATCATCCTCATGACCCTCCTCTGGACTTGCTCCAGCAGCTCCATGTCTGGGAAAAAAATAGCTGACTGTTGTTTACCAGACTCTTTCAGTTTCATGCCTGCCTCTCCTATGGAGAGTATAAGAAACATCAGGCAACTCTTATTGTAGTCTTCTCATCACAAGTCTGCAGGAGTGATGGTTCCTACTGGTATAATAGTCTAATGGTGTCAGAGCACTCCTGATGTAGCATTTGAGTGATCACTCTTACTCAGTCTGAGAGCTGCTGAATTCCCATATTTTTTTCTGTGTCTCTGGCTTGTTCTCCCAGGATACCTGCCCTCTTGCTTCTGGCTGGAGATAGACAGAAGTTTTAGATTCCAAAGGAGAGACAGATGTGGAAAGTGGTCCTGGCTGTGGAATTAGGACAATTGATAGAGACGTAGGAGGCTTCAAGTCTCTGATGCTGAAAGGGGCCAGCAGATCATCTTTTCTCCAAATAAGGTCTCTAGACTGTGAAGTATAAAGTGGGCAGGACCACATCTACCAGGATGACAGCAACACCATATCAGTTAATAGTCTGAACACATCTGGCTCTTTAGACTTGCACAGGTACTTTCTGCCGAAATTGGGGTCACAGGAGAGTTTTCTGCAGAACCACAGGTAGGTACCACATATGTTTAATAGAAGTCTTTATAACTGCTACAGGATATTCTTGGGAGCCACCTATGTAATTTGGTCCTGAAAAGCAGGCTACCTAGATTTCTGTCCAACTTCAATGCTGAAGTGGTTTAAGTGCAGTGAACCTTATCATGTATTTTCATTATAAGGACAAATGAAAAGTATTTGGAAACTAAAACCATGCAATGTTTTTCTGTACTAAAGAAAACACTGTTCAGTGGATATGAATAAATAACCCTGAATTACCTGTGTTCTTTCATAGAACTATTACTATGTGTCTTGTGTTTTGAAATACTAGAGGCTTCCAAAATGTATCCAATTAATGAGTGATTGTAGCACAATAAAAACGAAAACAAAAGACATTTGAAATGTTATCAGAGTAGGTAAGATAGTACATGTTATTTTGCCATTAAGGCAACTATTATAATCAAAAGAGTATCAATATAAAACACAATTGGTCCTATCGGGTTTACAGATGTTTCAGCAGTTACATCCAGATGATTTCAAGCAGCCATGACATAGATCAGACTGTAGATCTAGTAATTTCAGCAATTTCAAAGCTTACTATGAAATAACAAAATAATGACAGTACTTGAGGGAAAGGGGAGACATTTTTTTTTAATGTGTGCTTAGTAAACATGAGACTATTTGGCCCTTTTATTCACTTCAGATAACATTTAAAAAATGTTGTAAAGGTGCAGTGGAGGATGAATCAGAAATGGTCTTACTTTTAACTTGAGTGAAAGAGCTTAGACGTCAAACGATCATAGTTGGTCTACAACATGGAGGCAGAGTGATCACTGTAGTAACAGCAAAAAGCATATTTCAGATAGTTATATTTCTTATTTTGGAATTGCTAAATTAACAGCAAGTTTAATCAGAAATTGTAAGGTAGAAACACTTCCTGTAGTTTTAAGGACTAAGACTTCATCTTCTCTATGCTGTCTGTATTCTTTGCCTTTTCTTACTATATGTCAGTTCAGTTTTTCTTTACACCTTTCTCTTTTCTCCCTTTCCTTATCCCTTAGACAGGGAGCTGAAGACAGCTCCATGAAATTGCACTAATGTCCAATTAGTTCACTTTCAATTGGATTGTATTTTCTATGTTGCATTTTAGCTGGAAAGCAATTTCTAATTCCTAGTAGAGGTGCGGCATGTGGTTTTCATCACAAGAGGTTTCATCATATCCTCTTATCTCAGTTAAGATATGTTGGTAGCCCTCTGATACATTGGTTAACCTCTTCAGTGAATATGTGTCCAATTTCAAATACTCTTGATTGATGGATGGATTTATATTAAAGACTATAAACCAAGATGGAATTCAAATAAAAAAATTATAATGAATTAAAGCAATGAGATAGTATGTATGAAATTCAGTGGGCAGCCACCACTAGGCTTTACTATGATGATATTTTCTTCATTCAGATACAGTCACATGTTTATAGCTTCTGTCTGTTTCAGCAAAAGAGATGGTCTGATGAGACTACAAACGTAAAATATACACTGATTTATTGTCAAATTTGCCATTGTATATTTTAACAGTTATCTCAGCTAGAGTGGCTTTTTGTGTATAGGAAATTGGAAAGTTCCTAGGGGAAGAATTCCATCAATAAATTATTTGCTTTTGAATTAAAGGACTTAGTGATAGTCTGGAGCAAGCTCCAACTATATAGGCTCTTGGCTGTTTTAATTTTCTCCAACCTGTGAAGTAACTTGAAGATGTGCTTGTGGAAGATGTATTATTCCTGAGGAAGAAATCATTTTTGAAAAAAAAAAAAAAAAGTTGATCTATTTATATTTTACAGTAGTGTATATATATCAAGGATCTGATACATGTAAGTAAGCCTAGACATTGACTGTATGCGTTTAAAATTCTCACACAGATGCTTCAGAATAAAAAATGCCAGAAAAAATATTTCAGCCACCTGAAAGTTATGTATCAAATTTAAACTAGTGGACTAAATTCTTTATATGGTCATTTGGAAATTGATCCTACATATCGGTCCTTTCCAACCCTAACTATTCTATGATTCTAGAAGAGGACAAATAGTACTCTGGAGGTGCCTGCTGCTTTTTTTTTTTTTTTTTTTTTTTTTTGAGGGAGGCTGTTGGCTGGATTTCATTGGATTCCTGTGTATTAGATAGTTAAAGTGAAGTGATTTGAATCTTTTATCATCTGTATAACAACCTGTTTAAATGAATGACTGCTTGGTAACAATTATCTTTGCTTATGAAAATTTACAGATATAGAACCCCTGATAGTGTAGTCAGGGATGGTTGCTTCTTAACTCATATCAACATTATAGTAAAGAAATTGATGGTTAATGTGCCTCCACAGTAATTCTTCATATTTCTAAATTTAAAGATCAGTTGTGGTTGTTTTTCATATACCATATGATCGTCACTTATAAGACCAAATATTCCTATCAATTTAAAATATGTCTTAAATGATATTTTTCTTCTATATGGATTAATTAACCTTTTAATTCTGTTTAATTTAAATGCCAATGTTGCTGAGCCTTTGCATGTAATGTTGCTTCACTGAAGCCTTCAATGTTTTACATGTAAGAAATCCTTATAAACAGATACATACTTATAGGAAATATAGTAGTATGTTTTTCTATAGATTGAGCAACATGTTTCCAACCTGCTGTATTGCTTAGGTTTTCTTTTCCACAGAGAGGATATGGGCAGGATGGTTCCCAGCTGAGCTTTTTCTGTTCTTTCACAGGAAATTCTTGTAGAAATTTAATTCGTCCCAAGGTTGACCAGACACATTAATCTCCCAGGTATCACAGACTCAGTCCTCAGGTCTCACTGCAGCCCGGTGAGCTTTGAGACGTGGCTGAAGGACAGCTGCAAGTGAAAATACACAGAAAAAAGGCTGATGTATCTTGAGAGAAAGCAGTAGGCATCACTCTATGTATACAGAATAGGTTTTATACTTTGCTCCACCCATTTCCTAATGAGGTGGAATATTTGGATATCACTCCACCATAAATGATAGAAAGATGCCTTGTATTGTGACACCGCATGTTGTGCTTATGTATAGGCTTAGTATCTGTTTATATAGGCAAGGAGCATTCCAATTTTAATTCAATATTTGCATAAGCTTTTGTGTTGAAATTATTTTCCCTAACCTCCTATTGGAAAAGGAGAATTTTGTTCGATGAGTAGCTACCTTACTGATGATTTGCCTGCAAAATGCAACTATGCCATCGGGACGTGTACACCATCAGCCCACCTACCTTGCAGTATAGATAACTGTCGCTGATGTTGCCCTACATTCCATTTATAGTCAGTAGATAAAAAATGGGCAGTTTTGGAGAACCATTCATCTGATCCAATTTAAGCATGTACTTTAAGGTAAGAAAGAATAGCTCCTTCAAAAGCCTGGTTCCTGCTTGTTGCTCATGTAAGGAGCCATGGGTGTTTAGCTGAGAGCTGTCTGCATGGTGTCTAAACACCTAGATTTGGACAGATGGATCCCACCGTCAGTCTTTTCAGTAAAACAAATCAATAATTTTGAAATTGAGATACAATAGTAGACTAGCTGCAGTGGAGGCTTAATTCAGTGACTTGGAAAGTGGCAATTGAGAAATTCCAAAATGGAAGCAGTATATTGCAGCATTTACTGCCTGTTAATAGTACAATACATTGTTCTCTGTTCATCATTTAAATGTGTTGATCTTTCTTGCACATCTATGTGTCCTGAATTGTTGGATTGTTTCTATTTCTTAAAATGTGGCCTGAGCTTCCCCCCTCCCCAAGTGGTTCGTTTGGTCACATCTTTCAAGCACCTAAAAAGGAAGCTCATGAGAACATTCCCTCACCCTGGCATTAATCGCAGCAGTATAAAGTATGAAGCTATTGATTGCTTATAAATGCATCTTTTGAACATTCAGAGACATTGTGTTCACAACATGATGAATGCGCTTGCAGATGGCTTTGTCTGTAGTGGTCATAAACTCCAGTTAATGGCTGAATTAATCTATAGTAAATGAATAATATCCTTTCCGGCTGTTCCAGGGAATAAACTACTTGTCATGTTTTTCCTGTTTTAAAAAAAGCACTTATAATTCAAGCCAAATACATATGTCAGCTTCCCAAAATATGGAAAAGTGTCTTGTATAAACAAAAGAATTCATTTTTAAAGCTGTTGTCTAAAGAGTTTCAGGAATAGGAATAAGATGACATCCAAATAAGCATTTCATCTTCTGAAGTGAAAGATTTTTTCGCATGCATACTATGAAAATTAAAAGGATACAGATTTTTCTGCTTTAGAAATGGCAGCTTTTAGAAATCTTCCTGAAATTTCTATTTCTTTTTTTTTTTTTTTTCTTAATTCGTCAGTAGAGTTTCTTACTTTTTGCTTAAATAAGCAAGCAAAAATCAGTCTCAGAAAGAGCTGAAAGAAACTGGTGAATTCTCCCACCTGGAGAGTTAACTGACTTTAAACAAATGAACAATTTGCAGGCTTCTAAATCTAGAGAAAATCAGATTTTAATCAGGCTTTCATACTTTCCCTAAATGCTCAAAAAAAACCTGAACAACCCAAACCAAAACAGGAAAGCACTCATTGTGGATTCTTTGAGTGTTCATCTTTCTTACCTTTTCCCGCTTCATTCCTCCTGAGCTCAAAGGAAAACTAGCACATTGTGACCTTTCAGGCTTTAGGTAATGTGGTTTATTTTTTCTGCTACTTTACCCCCCAGTAATTGTTTCCGCTGTACCTGCCCCAAATAAACAAACAAATAAATCCTGGCACCCAGACTATGTGATCTCACCCTCCAACACCCCTGCTGTCGAGTGCAGTTCAGAGCATTGCTGAATCCTCCATGGGTCTCTCTTACTGCTTTTGCTTCATTCAGAGAAAGTTAAATGTCCCTAAAGTCATCATCAAGGCGTGGGATGGCAGGGGGAAGGTGTGCACTGTATGGTCCTGCTCTTAGCAGCCTGAATGAGGGGCAGCATGAAAAGGCAGCATTAACAAAGTGTACTTAAAAGATTTAGTACTTGCTACTGTCTTGATGCGGAGTAACATTTTGAGTGTGTCCGGTTGCTTACTGGATCGCATGAGAATTCCAAAGCAAAAAATGCTTCATATTTGCTTTTTTGCTCATTCATTATCACTATTTGGTAACTCTACTGCATTTGAAACTGCCTTGTGCTCTGGTTCCTAGTATGACAGCACTGACAACACAAATAGCTGTGGCTGGTTAAATTAGCAAGATTGCAGAGCATGTTACTGGCTGTTGCATCATACTGCTGCCTCTCTATTTAAATAACTAAGTGACAGAATTTGTTTCCTGTCTGTTGCTTAAGACACTTTCCAATTATAAAAGGAAGTATGTTCAGAGATATTTTTCCTGTCTGATTTTCATCACAGGCCTTTAAATATCCCAGTATCCTTCTGCAACTTTCTGGCATTGGAGATGGCAACACATACATTCTTACAGAGTGTATCAGCTGGGCTTTAGTGGTTATACTGGCTAGCATGCTGTTGTTTCTTTATTTACTTTTTATCACTTGGAATTCTGATGTGAAATGCCACTTTGCCATTGTCTTATGTGATTATTATGTGTAGTAATGCATGTTGAAAGAAATGCAAGTTCTGAAACAGCTGGCTAGATTGTAGTCTCTATTCATCTGTAAAGCATGCATCATTGTTGGATTATTACTTTCAAAACCGCTTACAGATGCATAGAGATGTACTTGTCATCCATGTGGGAAAATTTGAGCTTGGGTGACCTAGTAATTGTTGAATAGATGATAGATGAAAATCCTTTTCTGTTGGCACCTCTAAAAAACACTTACAATGACAGACTACCTCAGGAACACTGATACTGACTCTGAAAGAGCTCTAAGGCCGTTATTCAGTGGCACAGTAAAAAAACAACATGACACCAGTCAGATTAAAAGAATGAAATCTGAACAATTATTAATAATGAACATGAGCAGTCTGCTTAGTTAAATACTTCTTAAAAGCGAGATGTGAGATTTTCAAATAAAGTTTTGGAATTTGCTTCTGTATTTTTTAAGGGAGACAGCAGCAAAAGCTGCTAGTGAATTAAATATGTGTAGATGTCATGGCTCCTGACAATTTTACTGTCTTGTCTGGGAAAAGTGCTGGGACATACAAAACAAGTAGCTAGGGGAGTCTGTATGTACTCAGAGCAATGAGTAAGCACAGGTTTGTGCATTGAGTGGTGGTAAACTGGTCAACAGAATGACACTGCAGTGTGCACTTTTGTGTAAAGGTGATTTCCAGATTGGAAGTAGATGCTTCTCAGCTGCAGAGATTGCATTCCTACATGTCATTCTTAATGTCATTAATGCTAACATCTTTTATTACAATTTTGTACTGTGACTGCCCTGTCAGACATGGCATTTTCAACAGCACCTCCCAGTCGCAGGAGTTAACTATTTTTTATGGTCCCTCGGCTGGCAGGAGATTTGTATAACAGTAGCACAGGCATTGCTCACACTGAAATAAAAACCCCAGTACATGACTAAAAATGAAATACAGAACCCCAATATCAAACTGAAATACAAGCCAGTAATATAACCCAAACAAGACATTAGAAATATGGCTTTAGTGCAGAGAGAAATTTTTTTTATCAAAAGTGTCAGAGACTTTTTGGAAAAATTCTTAACTATTCCCCATTGACTTCTTGAAATTTTTTTTTAGGCTTTTTTTTTTTTTTTTTTTTTTTTTTTTTCTGGTTGGTTGGTTGGTTTGTTGTTGCGATATTTTTTTTTTTTTTTTTTTTTTTTTTCCAACTAAGAATTATTATCCTCTTGCAGCCTGTATGGAAAATTTTCTACTAAGTCGTTACAGTGTTTTGGTTTTAGGAATCTGGGTTGAGTCAGCTTTCTGTTAGTTACAGTATATTTCACAGAATAGAAAAGCAATGTGAAAATTACTTATAATAACCTTGGTTACCTTTGAAAATTTGATATTCTGAACACATATAAAGGCTGAAGAAAGAAAACAGTGCGAATTAGGCACTTTGTATTACTGGCAGTGGTTTTCAGCGTGAAGCCTGCTTTGAGAGTTCTTTATAGTTAAATGTACATTTTACTGTATCATTATGTGTAATGAAGGGTGAGATTATTTATATTTAGTTTCAAATGCCTAAAAATTATTTTAATTCTGTTTGTAAGCCTGCTTACTAATTTTGTCAAAACCAGAGCATTTTTCAAAATGGCGAATTGTTTGAAGATCTTTTATTAGCAGCTTTTATTTTCACCCTCTGACAAAGTACCTCGATTTTTTTTTTGCATATTTTTGTAAATTTTACATAATAGTGTGAAAAAAGGTACATGCATGCACTGAGAATCAGACTCCTCATACTCTGCCAAAATTGGGATCTAGGTAGGCACATAGACTTGAAGGAGAAATTCAGGATCCTGTCCTCAGACACTGCCTACTCTGGTGACATTTTTAGTTATTCAGCTCCTGCAGTTGAACTAAACATCTAAACTTGCATGTGCTCAGAAATGTTCATCTCTGAGGAAACGGCCAGCACCTCCCACCTTGACTCCAATATAGAAACCAAGTAGGAAGAGACACAGACTCCACCTAAATCTCCAATCTCTTAAGCATACTCAGGCTATATTTAATGCATTGATAATATTAAGTTCTAAAAACCATGAAACAGAAATGTGCATTCTCATTCATGCTGTTTTGCAGAACTGCGTTATAATTATAGCATTTTCCTGTTGAAGTACTTTTTATAGAGCAAAGCCTGAGGTTTTAGGACTTTCTCAGCCTAACTTGATTCAGACCTCAGACCACAGAACGAACACTGGTCAGAAAGGAACAGGACGATGACCCACATGTAAATAACAAGAGGCACTTTTTTTCTGACTTTAGTAATAAGATTCTAGCTGAGGTATGTGGGGTTATTTGGGACAACGAAGTAGCTGCCATTGCCATTTTGTCCTGTCCCTTCTTTAGGACTGCCTGAACTATTCATCTGTCACCTCCTGAATTATTGCAGCTCACAGTGTGAAATTTTAAATGAAATACAAGTTATTTGCTTAAAAAAGCTGGGTGATAAATTGTGATGATTTTGCATCTGATGGTGACTTTAGATGTCTCTATAGTGAGGATGGGCAGACTATTGAATGTAGAAAGCAAATACAGTAAGGGTGAAAGACATCCATACTGTTCTCAAGTGTTTTCTGTTTTAAAGGCTGTTGGGTAGTCATAGTTCCTAAAAATTACCGAAGGCAGACAGCGAGACAAAGATCTGATGATGGTGTACGTTTTGGTGAGCTGGGATTCCTTCCCTGCATCAAGTGGATTCAGAGAGGGAAGTTATCATGCATCTGGTTTGTAGTCCCAGAAACAGAGATACACAGCTGGTGCCAAAAGCACCTGCAAACTATGCTCTGAATGAACAGGAGTAATTTGCTTCAGCACTGTCTCCAAAATGTGGGGGAACAATAGAATAGCTGGAGTCAAAGAACATCCTGAAAGCTACTGCAAGGTAATTTCCCCCTGTCCCTCATTAAATGCAGTGGTCAGCTTGGATTCCCAAAAATGTACGTTTCATTGATTGACCACCCTAATTAAGAAGCACCTAATAAACACAACGGGAATTTTTTCTCAATAAATCATCTGAAAAAGTCCTTAGAGATTATTTTTAGTAATGTAGATAGTATATATAACATATATGGTGGTTTTATTTGAGAGTTTAAAGCACTTCATCTTTAGCTGAGTAACTAGTGAGGGATTCGTAATGAGTCAGAAAAAATACAAAGTCACACAAAATACAGAAGAATGACCCTTCTATGCTATAGAGTATCCTACACTCCTCATATATATATATTCTGTATAAGTGTTGTGTGTATATTATATGGATTTAAATTCATCCTCTTTACCTAAAATATAAATGAAAACATTCACAAATGCTTCTGAATGGGTTACCTATGTATTTAATGAGGTGTTTTCTGTAGGTGTGATGGTTAACCCTAATTTAAAATTTTGATATGATCTCCTGTTATGTGAGCTCTGGAAGGGACTGTCTGGAACACACAGTAATTGGAACAAAGGGAAGAAGTTGGATGGGATTACCTTGGAATACAGTTTTGAGACTTCAGTCCCCCTGTCAGTGCTGCCTTTAGAGAATCAGCTCTTGAGACATTTGCTTTCTTTGCTTTCTACTGCAGAGAGCTTTCCTGGTGACACAAGAAGTGTAAGTGGAAAAACAGTTGTCACAGGCTTTGCAATTTCTTTTAGTTCTTTGATTCTAATTCCTGATGTATAAACAGATGCAAAACACTTTGTAGATTGAATAGGAGCACTCTAAGAGCATACCTAGAATGTTTCTAGTTATCTGGATGTTTTTAATCCTATTTTATATACTTTTATGCTATGGTAGTAAAAAAAAAAAAAAAAAAAGCGTGTTTCATTTTAATATATTTCTAAAATAAGTATCTCTATAAGCAAAATATTTTATAATGTCTTTATCATTTACAAATGACTTTTAAAATACATCTGTAGTACCTACTTGTCAGATTCACAGAACATACTCCGTGTGAATTAAAGGGCTGAGAATATGGACATTTAGAGCCTTATTCAGTTAAAATTATCCCTTGCAGCAGTGGGTGGGTATCAGTTCTTCACAGCTGAGAATGATTTTCATAATTGTGCAACAACTCAGCAGCTGCAAAATCCCTGAGGATGCATCTTACTCCTCTTTCAGGAGCAGCCTGGGTTTGCCCTGCCTGGCACAAGTAGTTTGAACCCTCAGCTCTCTCATACCATCTTGATGTGGGTTTCTGGAGCTCCTCCGTTTCCTCAAGTCTTCCTTTGTTTTCACTTCTTTAGAGGAAAGTTGCGCAGGCTAAAAGAAATGCATAAGAATTGTCTCCTTACTGATTGACAGATCCATTTAGAACGACTCAATGAACCTTTAAATAATGTATATTCTGTAGCTGCCTCTGCATTTATGGAGATAATTTTCTGAAACATTGCCATCTAGTGGCAATCTACGCATGGAGCCGGTTACGTGATGTCAAATCCTTACCTCGTGCTATATTATCTTAATGTTTCCTTCAGTGGCTAATAGTGCTACCTTACAGACATATTTGAAAATAGAAACAGAAAGGAAATAATGAGAAAATAAGAGTCATGTACTGATTTTAGCAGACAAAAGAAAAAATCAAGAAAACATTAACCTGCCTTAAAGCTCACTTAATTCTAAGTAAAATGTTACTCAGGCCTTCAATAAAATATTAACCAGGCATTTAAAAGCACTAAAGCTAAACCTGTATTCATGTAAGATTATACATGTATTTTTCTAAAAAGAGCCTGAAGATGGGAACCTTTAAATAGGTCTGACATATTGGAATGACAACATTGTGTTACTAGCTTGTGGGCAAATTTTAAAGTGCTAACTTCTTGGTGCTGATGATTCACGGATATGTTTACAACATGATTAAATAATTGGTTACTCATTTCAAAGAAAATGATCATTTTTCCAGGAGTTTTGACTCATCTGCTCCAACTGATTTAAAATACTTAAAATACTGTTGATAATCAAAGAAATTTGTCTCACTTTAACAAGTACAATTAGTTCTGATGAATGTTAATATCAGAAGTGATAAAGCTGTATCATTGCAAATGCATTTAAATATGAATGATGGAATCAGTACAGGTTTCATTGTGTGCACATTTATGCACATTTTACATGCCCAGATGAGCAAATAATCCTGAATTCATGCACATATATACATTATTTGTGTTCATATGTGCTGTGAAAATGGCTTAATATTTAATACAGTAATTAGAATACTAACAACTACCCATTCAAATTTCATTCTTTTAGATAATGAAAAGAATTATTCCCTGTTCCTGCAGTAATTCTTTCTGACAGCCTTTGTAAAGCTTATTGAAGAATCAATGCCAGGAAGGCTTGGACTGATTAGAAGTGAAGAGAAAAATAGAAATTTGAATCTAAATGTAGAGTAATATAAAGCTTTTGCAGATGTCTAGCTTGGACTTTGAATGTCAAATGTGTTATAAACCTGGAGTAACTGGAGCATCTCTGCTATACTTTGAATATATAAAAAAGATGAGTAGTAGGTGCGACACTGAAATAGTGGTAACATGCAGTTGGTAATTGTGTTTGATGGTTGCAGACTGGTTTTTTTGTTGGCACGAGGTATTTCTATCACTCTTTAAAAATCACAAAATCACTGAACAGTTGAGTTTGGAAGTGACCACCTGGGTCATCTAGTCCAACGTCCCTTTTCATGCAGGGTCACCTAGAGCACATTGCTCAGGGTTCTGTCCTGGTGGCTTGCTGCGATTGAGAGACGGGACGTAGCTTGATGCAAGCAAGTGTCGATTAATTAACAAACTTTATACACTTATATGCATTTCTTTTACAAGCAGGTGATACGCTGATTGTTTATTTCTGAATGCGCACTAGCTATACAACAGCTTCTAAATGGCTTCTATCTAATACAAACTACCTCTGAACTATCACAATCAGGGGTCTCTGGTGTGCAAATGGGAGGCATTTTCTCACGGCTGTTTGTTCCCTTTATCTTAGGCATTCTGCATCTGGTTCCTGTTATGGTCTGGGAGTCAGTGCCTGTCTCCACCATCAGGATCTGGGAGTTAGCAGTCTCAAGGTTTATGGCCTAGCAGCTTCTTATCTCCCAAGGTTTATGGCCGACAAGTTCCAACACATCCCCACTCATCAACTGAGCAGTGCTAGGGCTTTTATCCTTAAGGCCTCTCCCTACAAGTAAGTGAGCTGCTGAGTGGTACTTACTTACCTTCTGGGTTTAAACCATGATATGGCCTCACTTGGGACCACTATGTATGGGACTGCAAGATGATTGCCTTTAGCCATTAGTAAATTTCCATCCTGGTCACAAACTGAGTTGGCAATTTCTAGAAAGAATATTCCAGTAACAATGGTACCATTCCACTAGGGCTATGAGAAATGGAGGGAATGTTCTGAGGCTGTCAGAGAATGATGGATTATGCCCTCTCTTGTTTCCACCTTAGCCAGAGAACAGTAGCCCATGTCAAGAACGGTGCCTCCTTCCTTAATGACACAAGAATTCCTAGTACAGTCCAGGGATTCTCCACCACCCAACAGATTACATAAAGGCCAAGGTCTGACAGGAACTCCTGAGATCATAGAGGAGCCCAGAGGATAGCTGAAAGATGGAAAGCACCAACAAAGGGCTGAAGAGGGTGATTCTGTGAAAAGACACGAGAAGCTGCCCCTGTGCTGGACAGAATCAGTTTCAGCCAGCTCCAGGGCAGACCTGCTGCTGTCCAAAGCTGAGCTCATCAGTAATATTGGTGACACTGCTGTGATAACATATTTAAGGAAGGTTAAAAAAGTCTGTGCAACAGCAGCTGGGAGAAAAGAATGAGAAAATGTAAGAGAAACAGCCCTGCAGATGACACCAAAGCCAGTGATGAAGGAAGTGGAAGAGGTGCTCCAGGTCCTGGGGAGGAGATTCCCCTGCAGTCTGTGGCATTTACAGTGGAGCAGGGGGACACACTGACTGAGGAAAGTCCATGCAGGAGCAAGGGTCTGATAGGAGCTGCTGTCCATGGAGAAAGCCCCATGCAAGTGGAGGTTTCTGGAGGACCTGTGATCCTGGGGTCTATGGGGGTGGAGAGAATGGGGGGACAGACACTGGAGCTATCTGTTCCTGAAGAATTGCACCACCCCCCATGGAAAGGATCCACGATGGAGCAGTTTTTGAAGAATGCCCATGGGAAGGACTAGCATAGAGAAGTCCATGAAGGACTATTTCACATGGTAGGGACCCCATGCTAGAGAAGGGGAAGAGTGTGGGAAGGAAGGAGAAGCAGAGACAAATGGTAATGTTCTAATTGCATGCCCAGTTTCCCATCCCACTGCATGACTTGGGCAGGGTGTTAAAAGGTAGAGGATTTAGGAGTGCAGTCAAGCCTGGGAGGGGAGGGAGGGGTGGAGGAAGGTGGTTTTAGTTTTGTTCTTATTTCTCACCATCCTCCTCTGTTACAATTATTTAGCAATAAGCTTAATTAATTTCCCCAAGTTGAGTGTTTTATCCATGATGGTAACTGGTAAGTGAACTCACTGTCCTTATCTCCACCCACAATCTTTTCACTGTACTTTCTCTCGTCATTTTGAAGAGGGGCAGTTACAGGTGGCTTTGTGAGCACCTGGTTCACAGTCAAGGTCAACCCACCACGCATACACAATCAAACACTGAGACCCACTTTTTGTATTTATGATAGACTTGAATCCCAATGCTAAGTGTAACACTATGAATTCTGGAAAAATACAGATTTCAAACTCTACCTGGGATTCCATCTCTGTACTTAAAACTGTGTAACACACTGTAAAGATTTCATCCCATCTGTTCTCCCTTGCATGTGATATACTCCTGTTGCTGAGGCGCAAATGCATTGTGGTAGGTCCATCTTATTTTCTTTTAAATACTCTCCACATTTGTTAAAGTTAAAAGGTATATATTTTACCAAAAATTACCTCTGAAATGAGTGAGGAAGAAAGGGGGAAAGGCAGATGGCATAGTTTGTAGAAGGAGAGCTGAGAAATTATGCAAATATCTTTCAATTTAATGAAAAATACTACTCCAAAAAATTCTTACTTGAAGTTTATAGTTAAATATAAGAATAGTAGGTTAGAAGAAAGGAAAGACAGCTAGTGGAGTGCAATGCAATAAATTGTCGTTTGCTGATCCAATAGAAGTACATTGGAGCTCTTACGCTTTGGCAGCTATTTTATTTTTCCCTTCTGGAGTTTCAGACTTATATACTAAGATGGTTTTCATCTGATTAAAACTTGCACTGTATTTAATTTCCTTCAACAGTGCAGTCACTTTAAAAGGGAGAGAAAGGGGGTGAAAGAGACCCACAAAAGAGTGAAATAATGGGTGGAAAAGGGGCAGTAATTTTGCCCAGATAATGTTGTCATACTTTGTAAAGCCTTTAATGCTGGAATTTATTTATTAACGATGCATGGGTTATTACCCACCATCTGTCTTGTGTTAGGAGTAGGCTGTTTCAGATTATGGTAATGTGTTTCTGATTTCAGTTGTGTTGAAAGCCAGAACAAGGGATCTCATATGCAGTCCTCTTTGAGGCCTGCTGTTTTCAATTCCTCTTCACAGAATGGGCTTTTATTTGATTTGTTAGGGGGATTTTTTTCTTCTGTTGCCAAAACAGCTGCAAGCCTGGAAGGGAATGAGACACAGGGCCACATCAAACTTGTTAGCTCATATGAGAAACAGAATATTCCAGGAACAAAAAGGGAAGCTGGAGGGAGATAGATGACGAGGAAAGAGAGTAGAAAGAGACAGAAGAGAGAGTAAGTGAAAGGATAAAGAGTTCTAATGGAATTTTTACTTGGTTTTCATATCAAGGGCACGTCAAAAAATGTTTTCTATTCTATGTGGCATACAACATACTATTTTGGTTTTGATTTAATATCCAAGTTATTACAGAAAGTCTTTTTTTTTTTTTTTTTCCTGTTTTGAAAGACTTCAACCACTTTCATGCTAGTGCAAAACAGGAAATAAAACATTTACCCCAAATGGGCTGACACTAAAGGGGAAAAAAAAACCCTAAACCAAAGCCAAAACCCAGGTCTGCTCATATTTCTAACGTGGCATGCAGCGTGTTCATGGTAGAGAGATGTGACGACAAGGAGAAAGAAATACATATTTATTTGCTGAGAATCCTCATATCTAGTTGTCAGTGCCTGTCTTTCAGGCTGTTGAACTGTATTTCTGAAGTTAAATAAGCAAGCAAAAGAAGCTAGTTCCTCACTATAACACCTGGTTTCTCAGCATGCCACCTGCATATAAGTACATTTTTAATCTGGAGAATATACCTCTAAAACAACATGGGTAACTAAGTTTAACTAAAGTTAAACTTTACTGAGTATTTTACAGAAATCTGTTGGTAAAAGAAAGTTGAATATTCCACATGTTAAAACTGAGTTCTTTTATGTTAAATACTACAGCAATATGCTATCTCATTTTCAGATCATGACATATGCTTCTCTCACTTGCTATTATGCATAGAATAGCTTTTAATTTCCATGTAGAAGGTATCACTCTTAACTGATGTAGAAACACCAGACCAGCCTTTCTTTTGCCCATCAGAGTGATGTTTTAACCAGCAATACTTTTTCACTAAGTCTTGGCTGTACATATATTTGCTCTAAGTCAGTTATGGCTTTAATGTTTTTAATGCAATTCATAATAAAAAAATAATTTGGAAACTTCTCTTTTGTTTAGAAGCTAAATTATAGTTTGTTGCATTTTAATCCCTTTTCCGTCTTTTTTTTTTTTTTTCCCCCTTGTACACTGGTGATAACGAGGTATGTGTAAGTGGACATTTGCACAATAGAATTTAAGACCTGGAGACAACATTCTCATCTTTTTGTGAAGTATGCTGAATTTGTAAGAGCCACAATGTCAACCATAACTTATTGAACTGTAGGTAATATAAAATACATGAATTTCTGGTATGCACCATAAGCTTCAGATCTCTGCTGCGATACGTTGAGTAAAATCAGACCTGAAGTGCTAGTTAATGCAGATTAACAAGTGGTTTAAAAACTCTCAAGAAGAAAACCTAGAAAGTGGCCATTTTGCAATTTAATGGGTCTTTTAGGGGTATTCAGAAGATATCAACATGCAGCTTCTGGGTTTTTGTGACCCCTCCCCCCGTGACTCTCTTAATCTTTACCAATCAAACTCTAAAAAATGGTATGATAGAAACTATGTTAAAGCTGATCTCTGTGTCATTTCTCAGTGCAATGAATTAGGTTGAAATATAAGTTTTTAAAAGTCTTTTTTGAATATATGGCTATGTGATAGACCTTTCTTCATGGAGCTCATCAACTAGGGACAACTGCTAAGCTCTTGCTAACAATCATCATCAGAAGTCTATTTCTGAAAGAAAATATAATTGTCATGGTGAATCAGATATTTAAGTTGAATTGGTTATGAGTGAGCAAATCTGTTTTATCTTTTTTAACAATGGCAGATGGAATATACATGTATTAATTGAAGGAAATCTGGTTGAATATTTTCTACATTGAAAGGGTAAAAAAGCTAAGAGTCCAAAGGTAAATTTAAATCTGAGGATGATATCTGCCTTTTAGAAGACTTCTGGAAGAGGCAGGATATTATTTAGAGTACCTAAAAAAAGTATTTTGTCTTCTTTACATGTGAAAAGGCAAAGCACACAGAAGAAAACTGAATACTACAGAATTGAAATCTATATAGAATAGTGTAAGTTATAATCTCTTTCTACACCAGGAACACTTGCATTTGATCACAACACATATGTATTCTGATAGTAGTTTATCCTTACAGTAAGAATCAAATTCTATTTTTCTCATAAGGTTCAAGTAAACATAAGAAAGACAAATTCACCTATGCAAATCTCAGTAATTTGCTATGTTTCCTCACACTTTACTGCATGTGATACAAAGTTACTAAAGGCTTTTCTTCATGTTTATTTTTACTACACAGAGGCTTCAGAGAAATTGATATATGCAACAACAGCTATTATCTGTTAGGAATTAAAGAAGATTAGAGGAGAAATACTTTAAAGCAAATGGCAGTTTTTTTGTCCTGACATTGTTAAACATGGTTTCACCTGTTACTAATTTTCTTCATAGTATCAAAAGTCTTTGTTTGAACACAAGGGGAAAACATCTAATTCCAGTTGTTTACACAGAGCAAACAAGAGCACAAACAGGGAAGGATGTGCATGTTAATTAGGAATGGTCTCCAGTAAGATGAGAACCTGATGTTGCCTCTAGAGTCATATTCTCCACTGCCTGGCTTAAAGTTTATTCATTTAATGGAAGAATTAGATATGTCCTTTCTGACTTGATATTAGTAACACAGAGTATTTTATTTTCTTTGTGCTGTTGTTTGTATTTGCTCTTAAAGATGTGATTGCTTTTTGATTGATGTTTTCAATGTACTTGAAAGTGAAGCACACATGATATCATCTTAAACAGCACTCTGGAATGACGGCAGCCCTCTACACCTCGGGCATGTCTAGCAACACAAAAACTGCACAGTCTGAGATCAAAAACCTGTCTAATTTGAAAATTCTGTCTCTAACAGTAGCCACGAGTATAGGTTCGAGAAAAGAGTATATGAACAAGAAAGGATGTCAGAATTGCTTCCACTAGTTTTTTCAAGAAGGGGAAAATGGATGAGCCGAGCAACTACAGATTAGTCACCCTCACCCCTGTGCCAGGAAAAATCTTGGAGTGGGTTCTCCAGGAAGACATGCTAAGGCACATGAAGAACAACAAGGTGGCAGGTGACAGCCAGCATGGCTTCACTAAGGGGTAATCCTGCCTGACCAAACTGGTGGCTTTCTATAATGGGGGTATGGAACTGATGGACAGGGGTAGAGCAGTTGATGTCATCTACCTGGACTTCTGCAAAGTGTTTGACACTGTCTCACATGACATCCTCGTCTCTAAGTTGGAGAGACATCAATTTGATAGGTGGACCACTTGGTGGATAAAGAATTGGCTGGATGGCTGCATGCAAAGATTTGTGCTCACTGGCTCAATGCCCATTTGGAGACCAGTAATGAGTGGTGTCCATCAGGGTTCGGTGTTGGGACCGATCTTTTTTAACATCTTTGTTGGTGACATGGACAATGGGATTGAGTGCGCCCTCACCAAGTTTGGCAATGACACCAAGCTGTGTGGTTTGGTCAATATGCTGAAGGGAAGGAATGGCGTCCAGAGGGACCTTGACACGCTTGTGAGGTGTGCTGATGTCAACCTGATGAGGTTTAACCATGCCAAGTGCAAGGTCCTACAACTGGGTCGGAGCAATCCCAGGCACAGTTACAGGTTGGGTGGAGAAGAGATTCAGAGCAGCCCTGTGCAGAAGGACTTGGGGGTGTTGGTTGATGAGAAACTTACCATGAAACAGCAATGTGCACTTGCAGCTCAGAAAGCCAACTGTATCCTGGGCTGCATCAAAAGGACTGTGACCAAAAGGTCGAGAGAGGTGATCCTGCCCCTCTGCTCTGCTCCTGTGAGACCTCACTTGGATGTATTGTGTACACTTCTGGTGTCCTCAAAGTAAGAAGGACATGGAACTGTTGGAACAAGTCCAGAGGAGGGTCACAAGGATGATCATGGGACTGGAGCACCTCCTGTATG
>JANRGW010043248.1:0-20119 GCA_024733675.1 Psilopsiagon aymara | reverse complement strand
GAAGAAGGAGGGGGAAGTGAGTGAACAAAACTGCTTGTTTTACAGCTTAAACCGTGGCAGCTCTTTTAGGAGGGGGACGTGGGTTAACAAATTGCGTGGCTGATTTACAGCTTAAACCACTACATAGCCTCACTGCTCACGGTCTGATCAAGGGCAAGAACACTCCCTTTTGAAAGAGTAAATTCCTAGGAGACTCAAGTCCTTTATTTTAACTATTTAAGGAAGAATTTTCCACTTCCCTGTGGGACCTGTTTCACCTTAATATGTGAATGAGCTTAATATCTACTTTGCAGTCCTGAAAGATCTTCTTTTATACTTGAGTGCCTTTGGAAATTCTTAGACTTTAAGCAAGTCTTTTAAAGTTTGAATTTGGCATCAAAGGTAGTTCAGAAATCCTATCAGCTGTCATTCCTCCTTCCAACTGTACTGTGAAGCAAATGTTCACTTTAGTAATAAGAAGCAGGATGCATTGAATATTCTATAAATACTAAGGCAAGCATAAGAAGTAAAAGAAAACCCAAACCAAATGACCAAAAGGTGAACAACACTGTGATCACATTGAGGATTAGAAAATGAAGAAAGGCTATTCAATTTCTCTTTTAATTTTGTACCTGAATGCTGCATGATGGTACATTAGAAATGTCAAAAAGAAAGAAATAATTCCTTTCCTTGCAGCACTGCCATCAGACTGAAACAGATAAAGATTTGTGTCTGATAAACATGGAAAATGTAGTATTAATCCTTTTAGGATTAAGCAAAAAGTTCCAACAATGGAAAAATTGCAAGAAAGTCTGTTATAAGAGATATCCATTGGTCTGATATAAAGAGTTCCACAGTCTTTTACATCAGAGCCCTAAACAATTTAAAGCAGAGATAGTGTTAAATCCCCATTATGTGCTAGCTATATGCTGATTAAATACAGTGAAGATAAAGTGGTTGTGCAGCCCAGTGCTCTTCAAACATGATTTAAACATTCACCCAGATAAAGTATGTCTTGAGGCCTTCTGATGATCACCATGTAATCCATTATCTTCTGTGGTACACACTCACCTCAATTCAAAGTCAGAATCTGTTAGAATGTTTTTAGTGATAACAGTACTACTATACAGCACAGAATCATAGAATCATAGAAATACTTAGGGTTGGAAAGGACCTTAAGATCATCTAGTTCCAGCCCCCTGCCATGAGCAGGGACACCTCCAACTAAGCCATGTCACCCAAAGCTCTCTCCAACCTGGACTTCAACACCGTCGGGGATGGGGAATTCACAACTTCCCTGGGCAACCCATTCCAGTGCCTCACCACCCCAACAGTAAAGAATTTCTTCCTTATATCCAATCTAAATTTAAACTACACCCAATCTAATCCCTACAATCCCTCCAACAGATGTGAGGGTGGCTGAAGTCCCCCATGAGAACAAGGGCCTGTGAGCGTGAGGCTATTCATATCTGTCTATAGAGCACTTCATTCACAGATTCCTCTTGATCAGGCAACCAAGATAATGTCTCTCATTGCTTTTCTCCCTTTGACCCTGACCCACAAACTCTCTACTGCTCACCTGTTCCCAGACAGAGTTCCATACTCTCCAGCTTTTTCCTAACATAAATAGCAACTCCCCCTCCCTGCCTACCAGGCCTGTCTTTCTTAAAGAGCCTGTAACCTTCCCTTCCAACACACCAGTCATAAGAGCCATCCCACCATATTTCTGTGATGCCTATGATATCATACCCCTGTAGACATGCACACATCTCTACTTCCTCTTGTTTGTTCCCCATGCTATGGGCGTTTATATAAAGGCATCTGAGCTGTGGTCCAATTGAAGCTGGCTCACTGCCTGGAGCGGCTGGAATATCTCTACATTGCTCCGAGCATTTATTGTAGGTGCTGGCAAGTGACTTGGTGTGTTGGGATCAAACTATGCCCCCCTCTTCCCAACACATGTAGTTTAAAGCATCCTTGACCAGTCTGGCAAGCCTCCTACCAAATCCACTCTCCCCTTTCTTTGTCAGACCACCTCCACCAGCCCCTAGTAGACCTGGCCTACCAAATTGAGCCCCATATTCAAGGTACCCAAACCCCTGACTATAGCACCACCCTTCTAACCATTTATTAAGCTGGCCAATCCTCCTAGCCTTTCTAAAGTCCTGCCCTGTATCCTGGAGAATTGATGAAAAGGCATTCTGAGCTCCAGAGCGCCTAATCACCTCTCCCAGAGCTCTGCAGTCCTCCTTTATGTTCTCCAGGCTACTGCTTTCTATATCAGTAGCACCCACACAGATCACTAGGAGTGGATAATAATCAGGGGGACTCAGTAGAGCAGGCAGCTTCTCTGCAACATCCCTAATCTGAGCCCCAGGTAGGCAGCGCACCTCCCTTGAGACTGGGTCAGGCTGACAGATGGGTGCCTCTGTTCCTTTCAGAGTAGAGTCCCCTACTATTATGGCCCACACCTTTTTTTCTGGCAGCACCAGTAGTGACCTTCTTTACCAGTGCATCAGCTGGGTGTTCCCAGTGCGAGTGTGTTTCCTCGTTAGCCCCATGCAGGACAGCAAAGCGGTTCTGGATGGGGACAACATACTTAGGAGGAAGTCCCTTGCTTTTAATTGTCCTCTTCCTCATTTTTTTGTTTTTGTTTTTTTTTTTTTTTTTTTTTGTTACTGTTTCCTGGGTTAGCGGCCTCCTTCTTCCCTCCTTTAGCTACAGGGGAAGCTTGAGGCCCCCGCACAGTTTGGGCCTGGAGCAAGCAGTGCTGCTTCCTGTCAGCATCCCCAACATCTTTTATCCTATTAACAGCATCTCTCAGCTCAGCCACCTGCTTCAGGAGGGCCTCCACCAGGGAGCACCGAGTGCAGCCCTGCGCCATTGTTCACCCTCCTCTCACAGGGACCAGTGAAGGCACTCTCTACACCATGGGCTCTGCAGTGCAGCCTCCCCTGTCATTGACTCTGTCTGGGTGCCTGGGCTGGCCACCCCCGGGACAGCCAGAGCAGGGCTTCCAGACCAGGCCCTGGTCATACCAAGAGAGCTCACCACACTGCTCACCTGTCCGTGCAAGTTGCTTTGAACCTGCCATGGTCGCTGCCCTCCTGGTTGCTCGCTCTCATTGGGGCAGGTTTTTACCCGGTCAGGGCTGGTGCTGCTCTTTCTGGAACCGCCCCCTGTGAGTCCACTGCTCGCATCTGCTGGGCTGCAGGCTCCCGGGCAAGTCCTGTTGGTGACTTGAGGCTCCCTCTGTGGCTCTTGCCTCTCTTAGTTGAGGCTCCTGGATGCTGAGCTTCCCCCTGCTCAGATGTTGGAAGCATCCTCTCTCGAGCTACTCACCTAAGCAGTTCAAATGGGGTTGGTATTATAAATGATATCAAAGGTGACCTGCAGATTCGGAAGGAATTAGTGAAGAGGGAATGCCCACATTTTGAAGGTCATATTCACTTGTTTTTCAACAAATATTTACAGACCTACACACGCTGAATTTCACTCACTGCTGATCTAATTGGTATGTCCCAGCTTTTGTTCTGCATGGGCATTTGGCTACCACTTTTTACTAAGATTTTAAAATACAACATTAATATTCTTTAATGCATTCCAGCTAAATTAAGATGTCACTACTCTAATAACATTTACTAATATGAAATCTAATATTGAGTTTAATTTGTCTGTTTAGGTGTATGTGTCTAAATTCATATATGTAAATATATATATACGCATATAGGTATAAAGAAGTAGACTTTTTATTTGATTTTTTTTTCATCATCAGGCTGTTGTATCTGGCGTATCTCAAGATGGAGAGAGTTTATTTGCCAGGATGTTATGAACTATGTATTTTTGATAAACACTTTTCTCTCTGTTAAGCAACAAATGCTCTACAGTTAAATCGTATCAAGATGTGTAAAAGCTGAAAATATTTTCTGGAACTTTAGATTCATGTGTTTATCTGAAAAATTGGGGGATAGTACCTGTAATGTCACACATCTATGTCTTGTTATCCTTGTTTTCTTCTTCTGTGAAGCAAATATTTAAAGAGGTGAAAAATGAATGTTAATGTTCTGCATCCATTTAATTATGGAGAAAAATATCCCACCTTTTAACATTTTATCCTCATAAAATCAAATTGAAAGAGTTCACTATTCATAAATACATAGAGTTTTTATTTCTGCTAACTTAAAAAAAAAAAAAATGAATTCTAACAATGCCTGGCTGTGTAAAGGAATTTGAATGAAAACTCTAAGAATGGCTTGAATATTGCAGCACAGTAAGCTGTAAGCAGTCCATGAGACTCTTGGAGTGAGCAGAGGATAATTTCTTAATCCTGTGGATAGAGTGCCCAACTAGAATAGAATCATTACTAGGCCTTACATGTTGCTTACCAGAACAGATGAACTAATTAAAAATGTCAAGACTGGTGGCAACCTGGACTGTAGTGATCGTAGAATCAGAATCATAGAATAGTTAGGGTTGGAAAGAACCTTAAGATTATCTAGTTCCAACCCCCTGCCACGGGCAGGGACACCTCCCACTAAACCATGCCACCCAAGGCTCTGTTCATCCCAGCCTTGAACATCGTCAGTGATAGAGCATTCACAACTTCTGTGGGCAACTCATTCCAGTGCCTCACCACCCTCACAGTAAAGAATTTCTTCCTCATATCCAATCTAATCTTCCCCTGTTTAAGTTTGAACCCAGTACCGCTTGTCTTCTCACTACAATCCCTAATGAAGAGTCCCTCCCCAGCATCTCTATAGACCCCCCTGTCATAGTTTAAGCCCAGCTGTAAATCATGTTCGTTATCTCTCCCTCCCCCCCTTCCTTCCCCTGCTCCTGGAGGGATGGGGAGGAGAACCGCAAGAATGTAACTCCCACGGGTTGAGATAAGAACAGTCCTGTAACTATGGTATAACACAAACCACTGCCGCTACCACCAATAATAATAATGGCAAGGGAAACAAAAAGGGAAGAGAATACAAATGCTCACCACCTGGCAATTGATACCCAGCCCAACCGAGAAGTAAACTAACCCTTCTGGGTTCCTGTTCCCAGTTTTTACATCCTGGGCATGATGCTGTGGTATGGAATACCTCTTCAGTTAGTTTGGGTCCGTTGTTCTGTCTCTGCTTCCTCACAGCTTCCCCTCCTCCCTGGTAGAGCATGAGACTCAGAAAGTCCTTGAGCAGACTAAACGTATGAGCAGTAACTAAAAGCATTGGCATTATCAGCACTGTTCCCAGGCTGAAAGTCAAAACCACAACACTGCACCAGCTACTAAGAAGGAGAAAAAAATGATTTCTACTGCTGAACCCAGCACAGCCCCCCCTGAAAAACTGTCCTCAAGGTAGAGGAGCAGAATGGAGCTAGAGCAATTTAAGTTTGACCTAGTTAAACTAAAATGTAAGAAGGAAATGCACAGGCAGTAGAACCAGAGATATGTATTGTAGGAAGAATACAGGGACACTGTGCAGGTCTACAGCGGTGGCATCAGGAAACTTTAGGCACAGTTGGAGCTGAATTTGGCACAGAATGTTAAGAATGATAAGATGGGTTTCTACATGTGTGTTGTCAGAAATGGAAGATGTTCCATCAATAAATGAGACAGGTGAACTACTGAAAACTATCATAGGGAAGGATGAGGTACTCAATAATTTCTTTGACTCAGTTTTCATTGGCAATCACTCATCTGTCAAGTAGCTGAACCTAAAGGCAGTGACTGAGGAAAAAAAGACCCTCCCATTGTAGTAGAAGATCATATTTGAGACCACCTGCAGAAATTTACTGTGAGGGTGGAGAGACACTGGAAGAGGTTGCCCAGGGATGACTTCAATATTCCACCACTGAGAGCCTCTAAGGCCAGGTTACACAGGGCTTTGAGCAACCTGAACTAGTGGGAGATGTCTCTGCCTATGACAGTGGAGTTGGAACTAGATGATCTTTATGGTGCCTTCCTACCCAAACCATTCTACCATTCTATGAAGATACACGAGTCCATGGGATCCAATAAGAAACATCCTATGGTCCTAGGAAACTGGCAGGTGTAGTCACTAAACCACTTTTCATGATGTTTGATAAGTCAGGGGAAATCCCCAGTGATTGAAGAAAAGGGAATATTGCATAAATTTTTAAAAAGCCTAATAAGTAGGACCCTGGGAAGTATTGATCAGTCAGCCTCACCTCTGTGCCCAGTAAGATCATGGAACAGATCCTCCTTGAAGACATCTCAAAGCATACAAAAGACAAGGCAGCAATGTCAATACAACTTCATCACAGGCAAGTCATGCCTGACTAATGGCCCTCTATATCAGTGATTGCATCAGTGAATAAGGGAAGAGCTACTGATGTAATCTACCTGGACTTCTGTAAGGCCTTTGATATGGAGCTCCAAAATATTTTTGCCTCCAAATTGGAGAAGTATGGGCTTCATGGGTGGACTGTTATATGGATAAGGAATTGGCTTCATGAACGCATCTAAAAAGTTACTGTCAACAACTCAGTATCCAAGCGGAAAACAGGAATCAGTGATACCCCTCTGGGTCCATACAGGGACCAAAAATGTTCAATACATTAATCAGTGACATAGTGCCATAGAGTGCACCCTCAGCTAGTCTGCAAATAACAGCAAGCTGACTGGTGCAGCTGATATGCTGGAAGGAGGGATGCCATCCAGAATGACCTTAACAGGCTGGAGGAGTGGATCTGTGAGAACCTCATGAAGTTCAAAACAGCCAAGTGCAAAGTCCAGCTCCTGAACACTGGGACAATCCTCAGTATAGATGCAGGTTGGGGAGTGAATGGATGGAGAGCAGTCCTATAAAGAAACCTTAGGGGTGCTGGTGGATGAAAACTTGGATATGACCTGGCAGTGTGTGCTTGCGGACCAGAAAGCCAATCCTATCCTGGGTTGCATCAAAAGAAGAGTGACCAGCAGGTCAAGGGAGGTAATTCTCAGTGTCTACTTTGCCTTCATGAGACCCCACTTGGAGTACTGTGTTGAGTTCTGGGAACCACAGTAAAAGAAAGGCATGGACCTGTTGGAGTTAGTCCAGAGGAAGGTAACAGAATCAGTCAATAGACTAGAACATCTCTCCTTTGCAGAAAGACCCAGTTGAGATTTTTCAATATATATGCTTCTCTTTAGTGGCATCAAAGGCTATAAAGCACAGAAATATTATGGGATAAATGTATAGAAATATATACAGATAGTTTTATGAAGTGAAGCAATAGCATGTATTTCAGCTGAAGTTAACAAAGTGTTTATCTCCCAACTAAGTGTAGCCATCTGGGTAACTTTTCAAGATTAGTTTTTTAATCTTGGTCTATTTTTCTTCTGTAGTCAATGGGGATCACTCACCTCTCCTAAAACAGGTGTTCAGTGTAAGCAGGATGAATAACTCTTTCCACGAACTGAACTTGCCAGGAAGTATTCTCATACAAGGTGGGAACAGTAGTCAACATTTACAGAGGTTAACTGAGGTTGATTGAATCTCACACAACTGAGAGAAATACTTTGCTGAAGTGGGGATCTAGATGAAGTAAGGTAGATAAAAGTTTCAGAGCACCAACATGGCTGGCATTTAGAATTCTGTTCCAGGACACATTTCCTCAGCTCCCACAGTTTTAACATGTTTTTGATCTCTTCAGGAGGTAACCTTATCATATAGATCACACAAGTGTTCTTTGAATTAAGAGTTCCTATTTGAGAACTTACCTTTGCATCATCTTGTCAGACTGCTATGACTTGGTAGTTACTGCTTGAAATCCTTTGGTGTAATTGCGATCAGTGAAACACTCTCACTTGTTTCTGAGACACATTCTCTCTGTGACTTCAACTTTCAGTGCTTACTATAGTGACTTACCTAATTGCATATTTTATTCTAGCTTTCCTGGAGCACTTGCTGATTCCTCTGCATTATCTGAGTCTTTGGTGTCTATTTTAAATGAATAAGATTTGCTTGTAGAAAACAAATAATGTTCTTGAGAACTACTTCCCCCTTCCTCGTTAATACAGCATCATCTGTATTTATGCATGTACTGCAGAGCATTTATTCATTTTAAGTATAGAAAAGCAACAGCATAATTCTATCTGTAGATTAAGTATTTTCTGCTGCTGCTTCTTTTTGCTGAGGATGATAAAATAGAGAATAGACAGAAGGTAGAATACAGACATTTTTCTGCTAAAAAGGGTCCTTTTTTTTTCATTATGCCTTTCAATATTTAGATATGTGCTTTTCTGTATTGTTCATATTTTTAAAACAATAACTTTGTGTAAATAATGAAATATGTAGATACGTATGTACAAAGGAAAATTCATTGTTTCTTAAAACTTTAACTGTAGTAAAATATATGTTAGAAATTCTTTCATTTTCAAATTAGCTGACATTAGATATGATCTCTATAATACATTCTTTCATTCCTTAAATTTCCATGACTCTTCATTCTATCTTCTTAGTACCCACATCTCTGTACGGCAGACAGTGCAGCAGACACTGGAGCAGGCACCCAGCTGGGCCTGACACGTCAAGTGGTTGGGGAGAGCACTGAGTTTCCCTGCACCGATGTGGTGGTGTAGGGACATCACTGATGTATGTGGGAGTGAGCATGTTTGTGTTGTGGAGTACAAATCCTGATCTGTAGAAATAAATCCTTACAGGAAAGAAATGGCTTCATAAGGAGAGACAAGACCACTGAATAATAAAGGTATTACCAGCAAATATGATAAGAATATGTTTTGACATGTTATTTGCCATCACCATTTTTGTACACAACCAGTTTTTGAACAATTCAAAATACACCTTTCTTTTCTTTGTTGAGTATCTTTACCCTCCACTATACAATTTCATCTGAAACATTAACATCTTGATTATAATTATAGTGTTCCTAGCTTTACCCCAGAGAAATTCCATTGACTCCATGTGGTTTCTTCTGATTTATATCAAGATGAGGAAGATGAAATTCTAACCATTTGTTTTCCATTGTAACAGAATGAGAAAAACTGTGTTATAGCCTTTAAACACAGTCTATCCTGTTATAGCTTCCGGAAATGAAAGCTGTTAGAAAACCCTCTCCATTCCATTTTTTAATGTCTGGTTCAACCTTTCCAGCCACATTAACCTTTGTATTACTATTAGCGGTTCAATTATTCATAAACTCCTTATTCCTAAAATGCTTGATGTTACAGATATTTTACAGCTCCCATGACTTGAAATTTCTTATTAATTTACTTCCAAATTCTTGACCCTAATAGAAAAGGTTATTTCCATTAGTGAGACTGCGCTTCTGTCACTCAGTTTTGACATGCAGAATTGCATTTTGTCTACTTGTTTGCCAAAATTCGTTAACTGGCTCATTAACTGATTTGAATCTCTCTATACTAGTGATTCAGGTCAGCCGAATAGATCCAGTGATGGAAAAGAGCTTTGATGCCAGTACTGTGGTTGGTTGGTATCTTTGCTTTTTTCAGGACAGTTAGTTATTTAATGGTCAGTGAGTAATTAGAGAACAATGTATAGCTTTGACTATAGCATAAACCAAATGCACTATGGAACATACTATTCATTTTTATGGCCAATAAGTGATTTTATCTCAGTAGCATTTTCCATCACTGACATGGAATAGGACAGAGATATGGCCACTGGAGCCACCTGACATATGTACAAGGTGCAATATATCACTGGTAGTTTTATAGCTTCTTAGTACAAAAAGGAAAAAAAAAAAAAAAAAAAAAAGAGATGAATGGGAACAGGAGAAGAAAGAAGCTTCCTCCTTTGATGTCTTGTCTTATAACAGTATTATTGGAGGAATGGGAGGTAGGACAGCTCTTTATCACTTCTATTGGCCTTATTATGGTGATTTCAGGCACTCTTAATGAAGAACTATTTACTTAGTTCTGATTGCAGTCACTAATTTGCTGGCCACTGCTATCATGGGCAGGATGATTAAGAGGAAGGAGAGACCATGGAATGTGAAGGGACTACCTCTGCCTCCTACTTCTTTCTGCTCTCTGCTCTGCATCCTGTGAGCTGGCAGATGAAAAAACACTTTACCAGTTACTGTGAAATGTCAGGACAGGTAAAATCAAGCTGTTTTTCACCAGTGTTTCTCATACAAAAACCCAGAATATGCTTTGGTTAAGCAAAAGCCTATAATTTTAATGAGCTACGATTTTCTTGAGTAACAGCTCGTGAAGGATTTATCATTACTTCATTTCCCATATTCTTCTCTCTCATTTTTCCGGCTCTTTCTAGTTATTGACATTTCATCTGAAGAAAGTCTGAAAAAGGTTCCTGAAATTGTTTTCACTGAAAGGGAAACAAAGAAGCTGGACAAAACATAGAGGATGTATCATAAATATGCATCGTAACAAATATATAATAGGGAATATATACGTGAAAACTTGTTTATCCCATACATAATATTAAAAGATACATCAAGACAGGAAATTCAAAATCACTAGAAATAAATTTGTGTTTCATTCATATAATTGCATAGTTAAATTTAGTCCCACAAAAATTTGATGTGATTGAGAATTTGATGACATTTTTAATGTATTATACAAATATTAAGGAAATCTATAGCTGCAATAATGAACTAAAATAATGATATATGTAAGTTCTACAAAACCTCATGCCTTAAGGCTCTGACTAATCTCTCTATTAAAGATCAAAGTGGAGGAAAGAAGAAGACAGTAATACAGTAATTTCTACCCCTTCCTTTACAGTAACTAGAACCATCAAATTATCTGAAAAGGAACAGGTTCAGGCTGTTGATCTGGTGAAGCAGATCTTGCATTCTAATGTTAATGCCATGGATACATACAACTGAAGCATCTCTTCAGCCAAATTACATTTTATTTTAGTTTTTTAGCAATCATCTTCCAGGTCCCAATAGCTAGTGCAAGCACTATCATTATGGGCATTGCAAGACATTGCAGAAACATAGAAACGCCAATCTTAAAATTAACATCATGCTTTTAGGAAGAAAGATTTTCAGGATTTCAAACATTATTGATAACATTTTGTAGAGAAACCAGTTTTTCTATAAGATCTCTGAAGTCTGAGTCTGCTAAATCTTGTGTTTAAGCTATGTGAAATATCAGTTCTAGCTTGGATGCAGATAAGATGTTTCTTTCCTACAAATTAAAAAGAATAAAATTATCAGATACTTGTATTTAAATTACCATACACACAAAATCTTTGTCTAGTGCCTTTTGAGCTTCTCCCATACAGCTTTTCTGGAATAGTGACATTCAGTTATATTTTTTGATGAATAAATTATATGTCAGTAATGTATGCGTGAGTTAAATTCCAAAACTCTTTTAGTTGTCAGTAGAAATTTAATTAAAATTACTATCAAAAGACATGGCAAAGGGGCCATGAAAGACCCAAACTCTGCTGGAGCAGCAGCTGGATCATCTCAGATGGCACTTCTTGGTTTCTGTATGTCATGTACCCATCCTGCGCCAATGCAGGGGATACTTTGCTCAGCTGAATCTTGACCCTAGTAACTGAAACACCACACTTATCTCCAAACTTCTTCCCAAGGTATCATGGCTTGGATGTCAGAATCTCTTCTTTGAAGTCCAGGAAGCGGTTTGCAGAATAGAATAGACAGGATAGTACAGTGCAAATCATCACTTTGTGTAATAGTTTTCTTGTGCTAAGTGCGAACAGATATTTGTATGACCATGTGTGAAGACTTGGGAATTATAAAGTTCTTGCATGCACAATAAATAAAAGCAAAATTTATTTGTTATACATCATTTGATATATTTTACATGATTATTTCTTTGATACTCTTTTAGTTATAAGAGATAAGATTTAGTTTCCTTTGGGTCTTTGTTAATTTACGTTGCACTAACACCATTTCAGAATTCTAGTTAATTGTAAGAATTTGTGGACTTACAAAGAAATCCTCATGACAGATGTGGAAGCAGTTCATTTCATAGATAAACACAATTATTATTTCAAAGAAAAATTAAAAAAAAACTGTATATAGTAAAAAATGTTTTTAACAATAAGAAAATCAACAGATTTATTTCCAAAATTTAGGTTTTCAGTTAATTTAGCTACCATCCTGCAGGGGCAATGTCTTATTGTCTATCTGACACACTTATAATATTAGTATTTAAATTCTTGGTTGCTAGTTTACATCCCACATTTCAAAAAATACATATTTGAAAACAAGTGGTTAAACCTACTTTCCAGGTTGTTAGACTGGCAAGAATAGATATAGTACCTTTCAGAAATACATGTTTTAAATATAAGGCATGAAAGCCCATCCAATTCTTTATTTATAAAACTTTTTAATACCTTTTTTTCCAACTTTCTTGATAAAGTTAATTGATCCTAACATATCCACAAAAAAATGCCAGTTAAAAGAGCAACTTCAAATGTGAAAACTTCTTGTGATAGTGCACTTTGCATGTCAAAGCTAAAGATACATTTTCTGCCTATGAACTAGTAACCTTTTAATATAACCAAGTAACCACTGAATTTTCTGCCCTACATGTCTTGAGACTTCATTTGAATTTTACAAAATGCTCTGACTCTGACCTTTTCATGCAAGAGAAGTCAAATGTGGTGACATTATCAAAATCTGTATTTTATTATTTTTATATTTATCACTTCACAGTGCATGAAAAATCATGTCAAGTTTTTTCTTCAAGTGCAATTAGACTCTTCAAACATTTATTAAGGTTCCAGAAGATATGTCAATACAGAAAAGACTATTTTAAATATTTTTTCAACCAGTTTATATATTCACTAATACAAAACCAGTTCTCAAGTACCTGAGTTACTGCAGATTTTTATTTGAATTTCATGCATTGAATGTAAGAGCTACTAAGTATAGGCAAATCTTACTAATTTAATATTTCCCATATAAATATTGTATTAGACACACATTTTTAAAAATGAATTGAGTTGAGCCTATGTAATTTCCTGACTGAAAAAAATTTCAGTTGCAATGATTTGGCAGAAGAAAGACCATACAAAAATAGATTCCTTGAGTAACTTAAGTTAATTAGGAAATTTAAAAGCCCGAAATAAAATCAGAACAGAAATATTTAGATGCAAGTGCACGTAAGTGATTTCCAGGAAATTTCCAAGTTCATCTACAACTGAGTAAAAACCAAAATATATTCATGAAAATTCATTGCTTACAGTTAGGCTTTGAGGGCTTTTTTTCCCTTTGTTCTTCTTTGAACATGTACACACCCTATCTGTGGTGGATGAAAGTCACAAACTTGTCATTCCTGTATTTCAAAGAAAAAGACTGAAAACTAATACTCTTAACTGAATTATAAGTTAATATTTTTCTGCTGCAATTTTAGGTTTTTGTCTAGCCCAGTCCTGTTCTGTTGTCCTGTTTCCCTTGTGTATAGAAATAAATATTGGGAGTGGGGGGTAGGGGGAGGAAGGTGAGTGAAGAGCTGCGTGGTGCTGAACCTCAAAGATTTAGCTTTCTAGTCAGTCTGTAAAACACTGAAAGGTTTGTGATTTGGTTCAGGTTAGGCTGGGATTTTTTTTTTTGGCATAAGGTATTGTTTTTAATTCAGGGATTTACTGTAGTCTCTTTAATACATTCCTTTTTTTTTTTTTTTTTATTTTTCTTCATTAAACTTCTGTAAGAAATTGTATAGAAAGATTTTATTCTAATGGTGACTTACCAGATTTACCGTTTATCTCTGTGCATGTCTATTTCTTAGATCAACATTTGTTTCAAACATTTTGAGAAATTAATTTTTTAATTAAATCTCAATTTTGTGAAATAAAGTATGATTAATGCTACCATGCCCCCAAGCCTACTACTTTTAAACATTCATCTTACAGAATTTTATTCATGACAAAGACAAGGTTACTGCATAGGTTTGTCTTCAGGAGCAGCCTGATGCTGGATCAAGAATCATGATTATGAGAAGGGATTAATCCACAACTGTGTGGTTAACTGAGCCCAAAAGATGAGGGAGATGCATATTTGAAAAAGAGCAACTATTTTTTTACATATATTGCACAGTAGTAAGAAGTATATTGCAGAGAAAGTGATTGTCTTTACTATAGCTTAACTTGGTGGAATATGTTGTGAAAATTTGTATCTCAGGGTCTTTCATCGCACATCTTTTCAGAGTGTGAGGAGTCACTGATTTGGATGCCGTGCTTGCCCTCACCAGATTACAGGGTTTCCTCTGTCCATCACTGCTCCTTCAAACCCCACCCCCTCCCCTGAGTCTCACACACAACCCCCACCCCGAGTTTCTCTGTGTGCTGTGATTGACCACTAGCAACATAACCTTAAAATGTGGCAGAAGAAGTTGGTTGTAGGATATTAGCCTGAAAAGAAGGACTGCCAAAAGTGGAACAAGCTTGCATCCCTGATGCATAGGAAGGCTTTGCGGAGGGATCTGGACTTGTCAGCAATGTGTATGAAGTTAGATACGATTAATTTCAACAACATTAATTAAAAATATCTCTTATCTTAAAACCCCAATGTATCATAGACTGTTCTAAATTTTATCTGGTTTATGATTTCTGTAGAAATGACTTAAAATACTTGTTTTAAAATTTAAGATGATTCCTACTAATTAAAAAAATGGCTTGAAGTAAATACTTACTACATTGCTGAATATCATCAAATGATTTGTATATATCCTAGTGTTGAAAAAGTGCTAACACCCAGGAACAACTGCTTTGGATACTCAGGCCAGTGGCATTCTTTAACATACTGGATGGATAACATTTCCTGGATCCTAATTAATGTAGTCATGGCAGGAAGTGTTTCACAGAAAAACAGGATATCTAAGGCTGGAAAGGGCATCTTGAGATCTAGTCCAGTGTTCAAGCAGAGTCAGTTAGAGGAGGCTGCTCAAGACTGTGGCCAGTTTCATAATCTCCAAGAGGGGAGACTCCACCACTTCTCTGGGCAATCTACACCAGAGCTCAGTCACTCAGTAAAAATGTGTTTCCTGATGTTCAGGGGGAGCAGGTCCTGTGCTTCAGGTTGTGCCCATTGCTTCTAGTTCTGTCAATGGACACTGGAAAGAGCCTAGCTTCCTCTTGTTTACTCTCATCCCAGCCTACTAGGAATTTATACACCTCAATAAGACCCTGTGTCCCACATAGAGCCTTCTCATCTTTGTGACTGCAGTTTCACTGACTTCCTGAAGATTCAATCTAGCAAAATATTACAATAGATTTTTTTACCTATTTCTTCTGTTGTTATAGCTGGTCTTAATTTAATTTCCTCAGTGCTTAGTACTTTTTTTTTTTTGTATTTTTAATTGTGGGCCACATATTTTGTTCTCTGGTCTTACTTAGGTCAGTTACCCAGTTTGGAATACAGAGGAATAGCTGTCAGTCAATAGTTTCTAAAATCTGACCAACCTCATAATACTTACATTTTTAAAGCAGGTTTTAGAAATGCAATAAAAAAGACTAAATTAAAAAAAACAAACAAACAAAACAAACCAAATCAATCAACCAACGAACCAAACCTCAACCAACCAACCATACAAGCCTGCTAAATAAGTACAAAGAAATTATTATTCCTGATTTTTTTCTTGTTTTTTCTGCCCTTTTTTTTTTTTGTGTGTGGGTTGTTTGTTTTTTTTTTTTGTGATTTTTTTTTTTTGTGTGTGTGGTTTTTTTGTTTGTTTGTTTTTTGCTTTTTTTGGTTATTTTTGTTTGTTTTATAGCTATGGAGAACTAACTTTTTCTCTTTTTCATAGGGTATTTCTTCATTAACATCTTCCAAGACCAGAATGTCTTTCAAAGGAAGTTTCTTAAAGCCTTTAAGCACTGTATTTTCTATACAATGAACAAGTAATTGCAGAGTACTCAAAAAATAAAAAAATTAAAAATCTCTCGTTAATCTGGAAACACATGAGAAAGTCTGTTTGCCACCAAAATAAATCCCTGTGATGTGTTCCCATAAAATATTTCATGAAACATGAAGATAAAAGTGACTGGGTTTTGCCATGGAAAATATAGGAGCTAACTCCTAACAAGATAAATCAAAGGATTAATTCATGCAGTTGGATAGTCACTTTGGGATGTTTCAGCCTATCAGTTTCTGATAAGAAAGCAGCAGTAGTAATTTAAAGACAACTGTGAAGACAAATATCAATTATTTATAAGATATAAGATTTTGTTATTTCTGAATTCCTGTTGCTTGTTGCTGCATCTAAGAGAAATTATGACCAAAAGCATTTAGTTACACAAGTTATGACTAGGCAGTATATTTTGGTTTGCTTCATTTTCCTCTGGATATGTAAGTGATTGTTAATTTAAATAACACTAAGTTTGAATTTTTCATTGTAATTTTTCCTTGTAGGTATAGCAGCATACATTGCATTAAACTTGCCTTTGCACTGACTCACTCAAAATCAAGTACAAATCTGTCAGCATTATACATAATGGCACTTTCATACATAGAGGACTACGATAATTCAGAAAATGGTAAGGCCTGTTGAACATAAGTTTTCTTTGATTTTTCCTCTCTTTTCCTAGTAGTATATGGCCTCTGTTTTTATTTCTATGCCTTCAGCAATATTTCCGGCAATCCCATGTTGTCTGAAAGTCCTTATAAACTTCATACAAATATCTACATGGACAGTTCTTGAAAGCCAAACTACTTCACAGAGTGAGCTTTTATCAAAGCATTAAGCTGTTAATAAATGAAGAATGTTTATCCTCAGAAGAGCTTCAAAGAGTGTTTTGATGAAGATGAGCCTTCTTTCTCTCTTGCAGCTGTCCTTCCTTGTGGAGGGGAGCTGGCAGGCCAGAGTGGGCTTGCTGCCAGAGGAGAATAAGTAGGAGGAGGTGGGCAAGGTTTCAGTGCAGGTGTTCCTTTAGAACTTGCTGTTTGATTGCATCCTAATCTGTATCTGTGAAAGTGAGTCTGCTTTTGTTCTTTTATGTCTGCCCTGTACTATTTTTAAACATGATACAGCCCCCCGAAAACATTTGCACTTTTTTAGATCACTAATTAGAAAACAAAAATCAAAGTGAACAAAGACACTGACCAGTAATAATTTATAACAGATTTATAATAATTTTCTATCTTTTCAGTCATGCTGCTGAGGTCATTCTCTTCTATAATTCATAAGTAATAATACTGAATGAGGAGATTCATCTGTAACCAGCTAAATAAAGATAGACAGAAATGCATTAAGTTTAAAAGAAGAATTTCTCACAGAAGGGCAGCTTAATAAATTTAATAGTTACTTACATGTTGGCAGAAGGAGCTTTTCAACACTTGTGTGTTTCCACCTTCAAACAGAAGTTGAATTGCTCTGCTGTTTTCAGTGTCAGTTTTTTCAGATTTTGTTATAAATATAGCTCCTAACTTGAAAGACAGGTTCCCTTTTTTTTTTTTTTTTTTTTACTTTTTTTGTGGGGAGTGCTAGTGGTATTATTTTCTTCATGGATGATTAATGTTTTTACCCTGTGTTCCACCTACTGTATTTCAATCTGGCTGAAATTCTAAGGCAAGTCCTTGGAAAAAGTCTTTCTAGCTTGTATACTGATCATCCATTCATTATTTGCTAGATTTGATAGATACAAGACAAAGTCAAAATGACCTGGATATACCATACATAAGGACTCAGATCTATAATAAATCCAGTTTCCAATAAAGTCTTCATGGTCAATTAACCATATGATAAAGTCATATAAACCAGATCACAGCATACACATAAAATAATATTTTCATAGTAGATATTTCATAGCTGAATCATAAAATCATAGAATACTTCAGGTTGGAAAGGCCCTTAATATCATCTAGTTCCAACCTCCCTGCCATGGGTGTTTAGAAGTACTAAACATCATCACAAAAACTACAAAATACTATCCAAAATATAGCACCAAGAGGATTACAGCCATTTCATCCTACACCTAGAAGTGCAATTTTCCAGCTCTGCTTTCTCATTGCAGTGCCAGACTTGTTGAAAGAAAGTGGAAACTGGTCATGCCTTTTCAGCTGCATATTGCTCTGCTATGATGAGATACTTGGGAGGCATAAAATAGGTATTGGCCTTTCTTCAAGATTTTTTCTTCTGACTGGTGTCAAAAAAGGTATACTGGTAATACCGAAAAAAGATTCAAGCATTTATACTACATGAAAGTAACTTTTTTCCAGTTTATTAAAAATATAAAGCTAAGGAGAAAATAATGTAGGATGACATATACTTCTTTTTTTTTTGTGGGGGAAAAAAGATTTATTTTATTTGATATAGACCTTCTAGCAGCCTTCCAGTACCTAAAGGGGGCCTACAAGGATGCCAGAAAAGGATTCTTCATCAGGGACTGTAGAGATAGGACAAGGGGTAATAGGTTCAAACTTACACAGGGAAAGTTTAGGTTAGATATAAGGAAGAAGTTCTTTACTGTGAGGGTGGTGAGGTACGGGATTGGGTTGCCCAAGGAAGCTGTGAATGCTCCATTCTTGGCAGTGGTCAAGGCCAGGTTGAATGGAGTCTTGAGTGTCATGATTTAGTGCAAGGTGTCCCTGCCCATGGCAGAGGGGTCGGAACTAGATGATCCTAAGGTCCTTTCCAACCCTAATGTTTCTATGATTCTGCGATTCTTCATGGCAATATATATTGAATTTAAAATACTTGGAATAAAACCAAAGGGCATGAAAAATAATATTCACAAAGTTGAAAGCATAAGCTCTCATTTTTTATCTCATGGGATAAAGCCCTAGAGGACAAGGAGAGGGAGTCCAAGACTGCTGGCTGATAATCAAGGATCACCTGCTCCAAGCTCAGAAGCATTGCATCCCAACAAGAAGGAAATGGGTCAAGAAGGCAAGAAGGCCAGAAGGCCTCCATGGGTGGAAATGTAACTGCTGAGAAAACTTAGAAGGAAAAAAGAAGCTTATAGAAGGTGGAAGTGAGGACAGGGAGCCTGGGAAGAATACAGGGACATTGTCTGGGTAGTGAATGATCAGATCAGGAAGGCTAAGGCCCAGATGTAATTGAATCTGGTCAGCAACATCAGAGTTAACAGGAATGGCTTCTATAGGTATATTTCTAATAAACGACAGACTAAGGGATAATGTGGTCCCTCTCCAGAGGGAAATAGAAGAACTGGCAACCCTGGATTTGGAGAAGGCTGAAGTTCTCAATGATATCTTTGCCTCAGACTTCACTGGCAAGTGCTCTGACCACGCTGTTCAAGTCTTGGAAGCAGAAGCAGGGACTGTGAGAAGGAAGACCTTAGGCCCACTGTAGGAGAGGATCTAAAGAACCTGAAAGTTCACAAGTCCATGGGACCTGATGAAATCCATCCGTGGATCCTGAAGGAGCTGGCAAATGAAGTTGCTAAGCCACTGTCCATCATATTTGAAAAATCATGGCAGTCAGGTGAAGTTCTTGGTGACTGGAAAAAGGGAAATAGAACCTCCATGTTCAAGAAGAGGAACATGGAAGACCCAGGGAACTACAGATCAGTCAGCCTCACCTCTGTGCCTGGCAAAATCTTGGAGGAGATCCTCCTGGAATGCATGCTGAGGCACATGAAAAACACCAAGGTAGCTGGTGACAGCCAGCATGGCCTCACTAAGGGGAAATCCTGCCTGACCAATTTGGTGACCTTCTATGATGGGGTTATGGAACTGATGGATAACGGCAAAGCAGTTGACATCATCTACCTGGACTTGTGCAAAATGTTCAACACTATCCTGCACAACATCCTTGTCTCTAAACTGAAGAGAGGTCAACTTGACGGATGGACCACTCAGTGGATAAAGAACTGGCTGGGTGGCCACGCACAGAGAGTTGTGGTCAATGAATCAACATCCAAGTGGAAAGCAATAATGAGTAGTGTCCCTCAGGGGTCAGTGAACGGATCTTGTTCAATATCTTTGTCAGCAAGATGGACAGTGGGATTGAGCGTACCCCCAGCAAGTTTGCCGATAACACCAAGCTGTGTGGTTCGATTAATGGGCTGGAGGGAAGGAATGCCATCCAGAGGGACCTTGACAGGCTTGTGAGATGGGCTGATGCCAGCCTCATGAGGTTTAGCCATGCCAAGTGCAGGATCCTACACCTGAGTGGGAGCAATCCCAGGCACAGCTACAGGTTGGGTGGAGAAGAGATTCAGAGCAGCCCTGCGGAGAAGGACTTGGGGGTGTTGGT
>JANRGW010043245.1:0-18018 GCA_024733675.1 Psilopsiagon aymara | reverse complement strand
AAGATGATCAGAGGGCTGGAGCACCTCGGCTATGAAGACAGGCTGAGAGAGTTGCGCTTGTTCAGCCTGGAGAAGAGAAGGCTCCAGAGATACCCTAGAGCAGCCTTCCAGTACCTAAACAGGGCCTACAAGAAACATGGAGAGGGAGTACTTACAAGGGCATGTAGTGATTGGACAAGGGGGGAAGGCTTTAAACTGACAGAAGGTAGGTTTAGATTATATATTAGGATGAAATTCTTTACTGTGAGGGTCATGAGGCCCTGGAATAGGCTGCCCAGAGATACTGTGGATGTCCTGTCTCTGGCAGTGCCCAAGGCCAGGTCAGACAGAGCTCTGAGCAACCAGATCCAGTGAAGGATGCCGCCATCTATGGAACTAGGTGACCCAAACTATTCAATGATTATATGATATTTGAAGCAGATTGAGAAAACTGTAAATCACAATACAGTAATGCACCAGGCCCATAGGACTGAGAAAATTAAAAGTCAACCCAAACCTCCGTTAGTAAAATATTCTTTCTGCTCCACCATTCAAAACATTTCTGTGTTTAATGTGGTTTGTAGGTGAAATTCAAGCATCCCTACTGAATACTGCAGCTGTCAAAATGGCTGCCAAATCAATTATGTGACCATAACTCTGTAAAAGCCTTTTTGACAGTAGTATTTGCCAGGTAGTAGGCATTTTGCTCCTGTTTAAAGTACTTATCTGTAGAGAGGGGCTTAAGATTGTATATATATGTTTTCTCACAGCAGCTGCTTACTTTAAAATCCTTTACACCCAGAGTAAGAACTAGAATATAACTTGCAGAGAGATTTAGAATAAATAATGTTTAAATTTATTTACAAAAATTACATAGGAGTTTCTACAGTAATACCTTTAAATCACCTAGTGGTGGATGAAATAAAAAAGAATAAATATTTGATTTTAAATTCCTGTATGTGATCATAAGTATCTCTAGCTGAATTACAACAACACTACAACAAAGTCTGGTCATAGGATTTTACTCATTCCCCCAGCTGTTACGAATTCTAACAGCCTCATTTGTACCAAAAAGGATTACAAAAGTGTGCCCCAAATGCTACTGCTGCAACAGCATAAAATCCTCCACTAACCATACACTTCAGGCAGAAAAGCCTTGTATTTGTTTTTCACTCTGGTGAAATCTTGGGAGCAATTTGAATGTAGCGATTTGATGGGGTGTGAGATATCTAAGCACAAGACATAACATTTCTTTTTCCCTTGTTTTGTAGTTTCTTCCTTAATGTCCTGACAAGTCTTTTTTATGGGTTTTCAACTTAAATACTTCACATTTTGCTTAAAAGCTTCTTTATGTTTTTTTTTTCTTTTTCATGTGCAAAAGACTTGCTATAGTTAGAGCAAAACATAAGATTTACTGCTAGATATGTAAATTTACAAAAAAAAAATTACAAAAATTTCCAAATGGTGTCAGCAGCATTTTGTTGATTGGGGATTTTGTTTGTTTTCCCCAGATTCAATAGGTTTTAGAACCCAACATCTACAGATACACTTGCAATAAGGTTCTTTCCCCATCCTCTGTTCAAGCTTTGTTTTCATTGCAGCCCTGACACCATGCACACTGCACACTGCAACCCCCAACCTGCTGCACTGGAGTCTAGCCACTACTGGCTGCAAACCCAGCACCAACATGCCTGCACCTACAACAGCACTGGGCAGCCCCTAGTACACATAGGCCCACTACAGAACCTCAACCAACCACTTTCACATTTCAGAAGAGGAGAAGGGAGGCATATATTGCCCTTCTGCAGAGCACATTAGCTGTGGTTCTACTCAGCTTCATATGGCCTCCAGCCCAGGACCAGCTACCACACCAGTAGGTTTAAAGCAAGGAACACATCATGATGAAATTACGTCCACATCTGATTGATTGTGCAGACTATAGGTTACCTTTCATGTACCCTACCCTGCCTGACAAAAACCAGACCCTCTTTCAATTCTTCTTTCTTCCCTTTTAAATATAGGAAGTCACACATTTCAGTAATTATCGCAGCACTGATGATCAAATATATGAGCAAAAGAAGATTCAAGAAGCTGTAAGAGATGGTGCTAACTTTGAAATGCAAATACTAATCTTGCGAATATTAAATACACTCATGAAGGCTTTTAAGCACTTGGGTAGTTGTACTGAAAACAAATTTGCAGGCTTAAAGTTAGGCATAGAGATAAGTGACCACATGAGTACTGAGCTGTATTAAGATACATGTAATCTTGCATAGTAAGCGACAAAATATAAAACCTAACTAAGAGTAGTAAGAGCTACTGATTTATGTCTCTGAATTTTGTGATTTTTGATCATTCCCATCTCTGCAATTTGTTTCAGTGACTTGATTTAATGCTGTCACTACCAATGTCAGCCCATATAGCACCAAAAGTATTTAACTTCAGCCTTTGACTTCAGCACTTCTAAGTGGCATTGCAAAGCTCTTGTTGCAAGATCAGAGAAATGAGACCCTCTGCCAGTGACAGGACAACATTAAGTTCCTTGCACCATCTGTCATGCAGTCCAGGTCACGGCACAGCAGGAATCCACAAGCTCCTATAGGAAGCCGAGACTCAGGAAAACCACAGATTGAAATGACGGCAAATTGGTATTTCAATTATAATGATGATGCTACACATACATTAGCATGAATAACCACATGCATTTCAACAGCATACTTCTCCATGTCAGTAAAAATATAAAAGTATTGTGCTTTTTAGAATGATCTTGTTTCATAATACATCAACAGTATTCAGATTCCAGTTTACAGCATATGTATGCTCATACAGCTAGGTATTTTTATATGTATTCTGTCATTAGACCAATCCATCAAAATCTTGGTTCCAAAGTAACAGCTAATCAGCCAATTTCCTTTTTTTGAGCGTACGTTAATCTCAACTCTTAGCTGAGCCATTTGGATCACTAAATCTAAAATTTCATTTCCACTCTCTCCCTTTGGCTGGTTGTTCACTGCACAATTTTGCCTTTCTTTTTCATTTAAATATGTGCAGAGAAAAAAAGAAAAAACACACCACAATGCAGCAGCTTCTCCTCACAGGTAACTGCATGCAACCTCCTTGACTGCGGGAGGACATCACCTCTTTGAGCTGACTACACAATAACTTGCTTGCTTGCTTGCTCGCATCCCATACACTGTGTGAATTCTGAGGGAAAATTGAAATTAGAAGGCAGAATAGTACACTCATTAGGCAACTAAAAAAATACAAGGAAACAATTGTTATTGCAATCTGGATCCTTTCCAGAAGGCCTGAATGTGTACTGGGGATTTTTCAGTCCTGTCTTTAAAATACATACTAATGTCAGGTCAACAAAAGCAGGCTTGGAAGGCAGCAGTTTATTTGGAAACTACTTTTAACAATATTATCCTATTACTTCACAGGAGATTAATGTTTATAAAACTGTAACTTTGAGAGAAAGACATTTAAAACTTTCAGCTTACTGATCAATTATTGCAGCTGTCAGTGTATTTAGCGGGTTAAATGATGATGCTGGATGCAAAGACAAATCCTGCAGGCTGACTATTCAGTTACCATAACCATTTCCCAAGGAGGCAGCAAGAAATCCCAAGCCAAACCAAACCAAACCAAACCAAAACCCACCACTTTTCCTTATTTTTTTATTGATAATCTCAGAAATTAAAATATACTGGAGGTAGTGGAATCAAAACACCAGCATGACACGACTGAAATAATGGCTAAGACTGCAACTGCAACCAAGGATCTTGCCTGGCAGATCTGTCTTCCTGAGCATTTTCTGTCTTGCTGTCTTTAAATTACTGAAGAAATTAAAAAGTCTACTGTTAGAAATTTTCCCAGCACCCATAAATCCTTCATGCGTATGTGATAATCTTATCACCACTAAAATCTGAAGAATCACTTTCATTTTTCCAAAACCCACAAGCTTCTCTCATTCTGCATCCTGTTCTTTCCTTTTCCAGATAATGCCATGCCCTCAATTTAATTTTAAACAGCAAAGCTGCTGTAAAGCATTTCACTGCTTTATATAAAACCCTACAGCCTGACAAAATACTCTATAAAAGGAACAAACAAGCATTTAAAATACTGGGTTTAGCATAAAGTCCTTTAACATGGTCCCTCATTCTTTTGCTACCTTTTCCTTTATTCTCTTCATCTACTGGAATTCAGCAATCTATATAGAGAGGACTCCTGCTGGGGTCCGAAATATCACATGCTTTGAATTAACTCAAACTATTTACTATATCAAATTCCTACTAAAATCACTTTCTACTGAGATAAGTGAAACACTTTCTAAATATAAATATAAAAACAAATTAGAAAGGTTCTTTAGCCTGGAGAAGAGAAGGCGGCGTGGAGACCACATAGCAGCCTTCCAGTATCTGAAGGGGGCCTACAAGGCTGCTGGGGAGGGACTCTTCATTGAGGACTGTAGTGATAGGACAAAGGGTAATGGGCTCAGACTTAAACAGGGGAAGTTTAGATTGGATATGAGGAGGAAGTTCTTTACTGTAAGGGTGGTGAGGCACTGGAATGGGTTGCCCAGGGAAGTTGTGAATGCTCCATCACTGGCAGTGTTCAAGGCTGAGTTGTACAGAGCCTTGGGTAACATGGTTTAGTGTGAGGTGTCCCTGCCTATGGCAGGTGGGTTGGAACTGGATGATCTTAAGGTCCTTTCCAACCCTAACTATTCTATGATTGTATAACAGAGACAGGGTGACAAGCAAAGGTTCAATAAGCAGCTAAGGAAATGTGTCAAGGAATTCAAAGAAATGGGGAAATTTTAGGAATAGGGAAGGAGCCTCTAGAAGGCAGCCAAGTTTAAATGAGAAAAGATTGGGTTGCAGGCACTTCAAAGATCATCAGAAAACATTAAAACTGAAGAAGTTATAGAAACATAGTATGTTTCTTAAGAGAAGCATTAATGTCATGGAGACCTGTATATCTCAACTAAAAGAAAGCACGTAAGTTGATTAAACTCAAGCTAGAAGAAAATGGTAAAGAAAAGCCAGACAGATAATTTAAAAAAAATTTGCAGGGAAATAAAACACCTAAGTGAAAGCATATGCTCTTCTATATAAACACCAAAAGCCTAAGAAGCTAGATGGAGGAACTAAAATGCCTGTTGTTAAAGCAACAGTATTTACACAGTAGTCTTACTGAAAACTGGTGGAGAAAAGGCCACCAGGAGAACACTGACAAAGTAGAAAATCCTGAAAGCCATACACTTCAGCAGGGTTTGATGAAAAGTTTATATTAACAATCCATGAGACTTAACATAAAGTTCCTATGAACCAAAAAGCTACACCGAACAAGCAAAAGCTAATTAAAAAAAAAAAAAAAGAATGAGTGAGAGGACATCCTCCAACCAGGATGAAAACTAGTTGAGCTGAGAAATGCAGAGATAAGAAAGGCTGTCAAAGAAGAAAACACAGCAGGTCAAGTGACACACAGTTAGACTGGTTAAGGACCACAACAGCAGATGGAAGCTGAGACCACTGCCTGTGTCTGAAAACCAAAACAAAGACATAAACAAACAAACAAAAACCCCCCCCACCCATACAAAGAAAGAGAAACACTCAATCTAATATCAAGAAGTGGAAAGGATCTGGCTTGTAAAATATTACTATTGAGAAACTGCCTTCTAACATTGACAAAGCTTGTTAATCAAACAAATGAAAGGCAAAATCCTAAGACTAAAATTGAAAAGACTAAAATTGAAAGGAAGAGCTAGAGGCTTACATATTAAAATCTTTGTAGTTGGCCTGAAGACACTGTTAAACTCAGAGGCACAGGCCAAAACCTGGTCAATTCCCAAAACCTACTTAAGAAAGACCAAAACACAACAGGAATGCCTGAACAGCCAAGCAGGGAAGTTTCTGAAAACTATCTTAAAAAGAATAAAAGAAAGGATCATAAAATTTATCAGTATTAATATAAAGACTCAGTAATGCAAGCCAAGAAAAGAGCTTGAGAAATCGTTTTTAAGAGTATAAAAATAAGTAATAAATTATTATTTTTGAAACTTAATCAGAAGTTGGCAGCCTGATAAAGGATTTCTAAGAAAACAGATGATGCAGGTATTAAAAAGAACAGCAAGAGAAGAGCAGACTGTAGCAAAAAAGGAGCTGCTGGGTTTTTTTTGTATCTGTATTCAGTATGTAGTAATTCTGATTCCAAAATATTTTATACAGGGGAACACATCAGAAGATCTGTTTCAAATTGAAGTACCAGTGTAAGACATTAGAGAGAAAAGAGCTACTGCAAGCAGATAAGGTTCACCAGAAAAGGCCAATAGGACACAAAGGAGAAACAGCTAAAACTGTAGTAACACATAATTTCTACCCAAAAGTGCCCTAGTATCCAAAGACAGGAATATGAAGTAACCCCCGTCTCCCTTGGGATCCTTCCCAAAGACTGAGGGAAGTACCAATAGACCTGGAATCTATCCTGGGAAAATTTGTTAAAAATAAAGGTCCCAAAGTCCCCACAAAAGTCCTCAGTAATCTTAGGGTGTAAGTTTTTCAGTATATCCATAAACAACCTGGGAAAAGGGGTGAATAGCAATCTGACAAAGATAAGGGCCAACTGTGAAGAATTATAAAAGAATCTCATAATAGTCACTGCTGAGCAAGAAAATGGCAGATGAATTTTAGTGGACATGTATGTGAAGTAATACAGCTCAAGCTAAACAAATCTTATTTTATACACATGACAACAGGCTCTTGGTTGGCTTTTAAGACTTAGAAATGGAGATGTCTGATGTTTATCATAGGTAGACCTGTGAAAACATCACTTTGGTGCTCACCAGCAGTCAAAACCAACACAAAATGCAGAACGTAGGAAAAGAATAAACAAGAGAGAACATCATAACGCCAGCATGATGAACACTGTAAACAATTCTGGTCCTATCACCACCACTTCCAAATGAAGGCAAAAGAAATGGAAAAGGCAGGTTTTCAGGGATAGTCAAAGCCCTAACACAGTGGCTAGATACAGATGGAGTAACATTTGTATTTAAGGTTTCTCTTCTCTGCAAGTTCTTTGATACCGCACTTTTGATTTTTAAAGGTAGTGTCCATCTCAGACCAACAGGTAACAACCTCTAACTGAGCTACTGCGCAGCAAATATATAGCCAGGGAACCCCATGAGCCTGTGACCATTCCTACTATATCGTACACCATGGAAGAGAGGACAGACACCTATCCCTGCCAAAAACACAATTAGCAGTATCAGGATGTGTGCGCATGTGTATTTTATATACACGAATGAGCCCCACACAGACCTCATGCACCCAACATGAACAGTGAGCAGCAATTCCCATTTCTTTATACATCCTTGTTTGTTATACAGACAGCTTTCTCAATTTATCTTCCATTGATTTGTATCCTCTGGTATCAATAACTGCATTTCATATAAAATCTGTCTGTGCATACTACCATTTATTTAATAAGCAGGAGTTTAGAGGGCTCACAAGGGGGTCAGCGACCATGAATGGTCCTGTCATGCTTTTCGTCCTCCAGCACCATCTTGATCTCCTCTCAGGCTGACAATTACCAAAGGTAGCTAGCTCTACCTTAAGACATTTAACAGCCTATGAAAAAAAGAAGAAAAAAGATGGTCCAACCCAGTTATTAGTGGCTACAATACTCAGCTGGTGCACTTACAAAATTGTTCCACCCAATGGCACTATCTGGCAGGCACAGAAGATAACCATGTTCCAGAGAGCAATGACAGTTAATTACACTCTGCTCCCTGAAGTGTCCCTTCAGAACAGGGCTGAGACAATATGCGGCAAAGGGAGAAAAAGTTTGTATCTTGATGAAACTAATTATTTCAGGCTCCACAGCTAATTAGCGCCTACTCATATCATTTAGAATATTTGTAATGTAAATGTAGTGATCAACATATTCTTCTTTCATGCTTTATTCTACATATACTGAATTCATCTCCAAAGATGCAGCTTAATAACTTAGTTTAGCTGTTTTTTCATATGTTCTAAAAATCCTTCCTCCTCTTGTTTTCAAAAATAATCTTAAAGAAACTCTCCAACAAATGCAACTGCTATTTATGCAACATCCAAAAATGTGGATACATGTAGATAAATTGAGTAAAATACTTATGAAAAATTTATGCTTTGCAGATTAAATATATTCAAAATATGTCATTGTTGAAAGAGCTCCATCAGTTAAACATTATGGATAGTACATTACTTCACAGGACTCACAGACATGTTTTTCAGATTAAACTGCACTGTAACACAAAAGTGAAATTATGGCCTTCCTTATACTCATATATACCCATGGAAGTCAATATTCATTTGATTCTCTGAGCTGTTTAATACCAAGTTACATATTTTGACTGTCACTTTTATATGGAAGTTAAAAGGTGGCTCTTCCTCATCACTTTACTTCTGACATAATTATTTGAGAATCTGGCTGTAATCAAGAAAAATGTCAAGATGGAACTTGTTTAAAAGTAAAGATCAGAAACTTTGAACCAGGGAGCACATATTCAGCACATTGAGAGACAGTGTTCATTTTAGAGGTCTGGTTAATGAAGAAAAAGGGTAAGCTTAGACGTTTTTCTCTACTGAGTTTTTTAAAAATACATTTTGCCACAGTATCCCAGAGATTTAACATATTGGCATAATACAGTAACATGAAAAATAGTTTTAATATCAAAAAGTCACTACTGTCATCGTGTAATTACTTTTCAAGTTTTCCTAAGGTTTTGCAATTACTTACTAAACACAGTTATTATCATAGAAAATGCTCTTAAAGTTTACTCCCATAAGGACACTTTCCACACTCTCATACGTCTCTCAGTTCAACTAACTTTAACCCAAAGAGCTTTCTTATTTCATTTCTGCCTGCAAGATCAAGCCCATGTTCTGCAATGGGTATTACTTCTGCAGTGATAAAATTTCAAATAAAGGTAACAAGACATTAACTTACATTTGAAATATAACCATGCCAAATAAAAGCTCTATAAAGGAGCAAAACTTCAGATACATTCATAGGAAACAGATTAAAAAAAGATTCTGCAAATACAGACACTTCTATTTAGCATTAGCTGAGGACTTATTTAAAGAGTATTGTTACCCCATTGCATTAAAGCACAGGTAAGAAAATACTAAAAATCAAAGTAACCAAAAACAAATGGGTAAATTCTTTCAGTGCTAAACAGACTTGAAGTGTCTAAAATCCTTCCATCAACCAATCAGATTTGGAAGTTGCCTGGGATTGCAGGGGAAGAAAATAAGCCCAAGCGAGAAACCATGGCCACTTTCTGGCACAAGCTAGCAGGGTGCCCATAGGTATTACAAGAACAGTTACTGATCTGGACAAGCTACCACCTCCCTAGGTCTTGACCAGAGTAGGCTGTGCTCAAACCACTGTGCCACTACAAAGGACTACTCAGTGGCTGTGTCAAAAAAAGGGAGCCCAACCTCCTTCCAGGCTCTACAAAGAAAAGAGGAGTGACTTATGAGGAGCAGCTGAGGGAACTGGAGTTGTTTAGCCTGGAGAAAAGGAGACGTGACTTAAGGAAGACTTTATTGCTATCTGTAACTACCTGGGAGGAGGTTGTAGCAAGGAGGGTGTTGGTCTTCTCCCAGGTAACAAACGACAGAACAAGAGGACATGGCCTGAAGTTGCAGCAGGGGAGCTTTAGATTGGATATGAGGGAAAAAATTCTTCACTGAAAGGGTTGTCAGATATTTGAACAGGCTGCCCAGGGAAGTGGATAAGTCATCACCCCTGGAGGTACTTAAAAGACATGCAGATGTGGCACTTAGGGACATGGTTTAGTGGTGGACTTGGCAGCGTTAGGTTAATGGTTGGACTCAATTATATTAAGAGTCTTTTCCAACTTAAATAATTCTATGATTCTGTAAGAGTGGGAGCATCAGCAAGCAGCTCCTGAGCCAAGTTCAAAGAGCATCTGTTTTCCTAACACACCTCATAGGAGAAATAAAGCATCTGAGTCTTCTGCCTGAATTCAGTCTTGCTGGAAAAAGAACTGGGAGAATCTAGTCTTTCTCGAATTTTCCTGCAGGGAGAACCAAAGTACCAATAAATTGGAGTCGGGGAGGGGGAAATTCTACCTGGAATTGGAAGCAGAGCAATCCCACTTGTCCAGGCAGTGGGCATTTCTACCCTGCATGCCACAGCATTTAGGGCCTTTAAGAGGTTCCACAGCATACAGTATATCTGCCTGAGGAGACAGGTGAAAAAAGCAAATTCTAACAACTTTTGCAAACCCCAGTGAGCGGCTGTGAAAGGCCATCAGTCCACATGGGATCTCATGGGACTATCCAATGATCAAACAGCAGATTGGTCATACCTGAAGCTATAAGGGAAACATATCCAGGCCAGAGCACATCTTACCTCAGCTGCCCTCCAGAGCACACCCTGAGCATGCAACCAGAGATTCCTGCACCCTAGAGTACATCTTCCAGGTTAGAGAAACTTCAAACCTAGAAACATGGATGGTTAAGAAGTGGATGCTCACACAACAGACCTGAGGGCAAGGCTAAGAGACTGATGGGTACTGCTTCCTCTCGTCTCCCAAGCAGAAACAGTAAGGAACTTTTACATCACATACTTACCACTGGGAACAAGAGTTCTGTTTATAGAAAAGATAAAGAAAATGTTTCTATACAGGTGGAGAAACAGACAACTGGGAGGATAAGCGCAGAGACAGCCTCACACTCCTCTGCACAGATGGTGCAACAGTCACTTGAATTTTCAGCATCATCTGAAATTCAGTGTCCGGAGGTTGTTTATTCAAGATATAAAAATAAAAGATCTGGAGAAGAAAATGTGTGAAGCCATTTTTGGTTTGGGGTTTGGGTTGGTTTTTTTTTTTTTTCAATAGCATCAGGAATGATAGTTAAATTAACAAAAAAAAAAAAAAAAAAAAAAAAACAACAACAGAAAGGAGGCAAAGGACAGGGGCAGAACTGTGCTAACTCACTTTTTTTTGGTGTCCAGCTCCCCAGTCCGGAAGTTTAATCCGCTGCCATCTTCCCACCATCATATATCAATAACGAGTGAGCTGAATGCTCTTTCTGAAATATGTAGAAGTCACTGTGGCAGTTCTTAGATCGTTTGAGATCACAGCTTGGCTTGGGATGAAATACTACAGGTGTTTAGCTACATTTTGTTCCCATGGTGCTGGCACACCCAGCCGCTCAAGAGATTTGCAGATCTTTTCTGTCTGTGTTAAATGCCCATGCCATTTGGCATGGACACTCCAATATTGGACTGATTCGTTGTTCAGTCTGGAAGATTCCAGCGACTGCTACCATTACAATGAGGAAGCTTTCTTATTCACAGCATAAATGTAGGGACTGAGATGTCTGGTTAATGTCCTCAATCCAGGAGACCTCTTGAAGGCTCAACCAAAGAAATCTTTCACCATTTTTATAGCAGTTCTAAGGTCCCCACAAATAGGTCAGATATCTTTGTCCACAAGGAACTTGAAACCAAATGAAAAATTTTTAAGCAAGATAATCAGACAGGTATTCACAGGTCCATGGCAGATCTACTATGAAGGTGCCAATACATGATTTGTGAATCCACATACCTGGCTTGATGCTGATAAAGACAGTATACAATTGTAACCCAATTTATCATCTGCCTTATTCCCACTGCACCTCAGTAAACAACAGCTCTAGATAGTATGCTATTTGTAATTTTTGTCAACTGCACGAATGATTAGAATTTGCGGATCCACAATTTTGAGTCACAATCTGTGACATTAAATTACTTTCCACTCCCAGGATATCCACAAAGAAATAATTTGTTAAGATTACAGTTCAAGGCCAAGTATTTTTCCGGCATAGCCATACCTATGGTTGTATCCAGCACTTATTCAGCATTCATGCTATTAAATACAAAGGATAAAAAACAGGTATGCCACCGGCATGTCTTTATCTTGATGGCTATCTGTTTCCAGGCTCGTTAGAGACTGGCAAATGAGACGAGCTTTCAGAAACATTAAAAATAACCACAGATGTACTGGGAGAGTCATTAACAAATAAAACAAGAAAAGGCCCAGACTGATGCAGTAGTGAGAAATGAAACCAGACACAAAGCTAAGCAGCTCTGCTTCAGACACAAAAATACAGCAAACTTGGGTTTGACCAAAGAGGTAACACTGGCTACAAAAGTCATGTTCAGACAACCAGAGATACTACTGGAAGGAATATTGGGCAGGGATGGCAATATCCTAAGACTGTATCAAATAGCTAGCAACTACAGCTGCCAAATCCCAGCAACTATAGCTGGAAGAATACATTGTAGTATGGTGCCTAGAGACAAGACATAGAAATATAGGATTTCCTCACAGAACATTTCAAAGCAGGACATGAAAGCAGAACTGTATGCACAATTATAGTTGGAATTATGGACAGAAAAGGTATTATAAGTACACTAATGTTTGTTTTGAATTCTTCGTCATCTTGGTAGTAGCAATAATCTGGCAGAATGAGTTTAAGGAGAGGGAGGATATCTCCTGGGCACAACCACAGCATCAAGCAGGCAAACAACCCTGTTTCTGCTTGTCCTTCAATTAGTGAGGATTTTCCCACCTCATTACATTTACAGTGACTTAGCTTTCTTTTGGGGGGAATGCATAAGCTGGAATTTGAAAATAGTATAGACCTTGGGTATTCTTGTACTTTGGGAAGACGGTGGTCTTATAGAAAAAAAAAAAAAAAAAAAAAAAAAAAGTTTTAAATTACACAGGGCTGATCTCAAAATTTTCCTAAAATTGAGAGTACAAATGAACATACAATACAGATGTATTATTCTATGCAATTAGTTTATAACAGAGCTTCTCATGGATAGGGGTATACCACCATCGCCACATCAGTGTGGTGACCTTTTGGTGTGGACAGATAATTTTTTCAGATTCAGAGTACATTACTGGAGGATGAGAACATTACTGGAAGCATGCAGCAGATGCCTTTATGCAGACACCTCATCACTTGAGGTGCTGACGAAAATGTCTTCCAAAGCTATTTTATGCACATGGACTGGGAGACTTTTCCCTCTCCATTTCAAGCTGAGATTCTGATAATGAAAATCTGGAAGGGTATGATTGAGATCCAGTTTTTAACAGAAGAAGCAGGTATTTTTGTTAGAATAAGACCAATTAGAGGGAGGGAGGATTTGCTGCCATTCTGACCAAGGGTCCAAAGAAATATCACATACCACTTAAAGCCCCAGGAGGCTTACAGGACTCTTGATTCTCTTCTCTTTGCACAAAGGCAGGTTGGCAGATAGAAAGTTTTAATGTACTCCTTCAGAATGAGGCAGCCATCTCTGCTTCCATGCAGGACCAGCTGAAGGCAAATCCAGTTAGTCTGATGCCAGAAAAACAGTTCCTGCAGAAGGTACAATCTGCCATATTGTAGGTACACCTGCCTGGTTACTTGTACTCCCTCTTTGAGAATGATTACCTACTCCCACTTTTGCTACAGAAGGTATTTGGGTATGTCTGTGATGTAGGTGTGCAGTCAAACTTTAGTTTCTTCAATTTAAGAATCATTTAAAAGTTTCAGGAATCACTGCATGAGCAGGAACTTTTCAGGAACTTTGAAGTGGTTAAGGGGGATAAATAATACCTCTGTTCCAGCAGACAATCATTAGGCAGCTAAACCAAAGCCATCTCATGGTGCTTTAGAAGAAGGAAGGCATCAGAATGCCACACTCTGTAGAAGCACTTTTCACCCAGCTGACGCTCTACTTGGCCAGTTATACTATCAAGAAACATGCAGTTCCACATCCATGACAAAACACAGACAACCAGATCTTAATTGCTTTGCAAGATCACATGTAGCAGCAAGGATATGGGAGACAGATAAGGGCTGAAGACTAGTGTTGAAGGTAAACACAGCAAGATTGCACTCGTTGAGCAAGAAGCATTGGCCAGTCTAAAAGAAATTACAGGTACATCAGGCAGCAAACTGGGCACCATGAGTTTGGGGAAAAGAGAAAGAAGATCTTGACAGATTTAGGTCTTCTCCCACTTACACCACAAGTGCTAAAAGATTCTGAAAGCCCCAAACTTCAGTTTTTAATTGAAGCCTGTATGTATGGAATGTGCACTTTTTATGTTTAGAAAACACATGGATAAAGGAAAGTTATGGCCTTCCAATAAATTGTGCAATTTGGGCATCATCCCTGTTTTCAGCCAGTTTAGTTTAACCACACAAGAAACAAAACATTGCAACTGAAAATATTTCAGATACACTCACATTTTACACTATGAAATTTAATTTTTTTTCCCCCTTTTTTTTTTATCTCCTGCAGATTGCAATTATAATAAGTATGTTCTGGCCAGAGACAAAACTGCTCTAGATATCACTGCAAATGGTCATAAGCTTTTAGTACTTAAAAAGGGAGAGGAGGGCAACTAATGAGTTTGTCCTATATATTATGTTGAAAGAAAAAGACAATAACCAGAAGGAAAATGAAGCTGATCCCTGGCATTTCTAAGCACTGGAAGGCTTTCACAGTTTTGTGAGAATAATTTACTCTCTATTGATTAAAGCAGCAGCTAAACATGGATGACTGATCTCATTTTGCCAGTTTCAGTTCACGCCAGGTACAGACAAATACAGGGGATACTCTGACACAGGAAATTCAAAGGTTGATACTGTCAGTACATTATTTAAAACTTTAAGCTGTGAACGATCACTTTTCAAGAAGACTCTGGGTTTGAGAAGATAGAGTGCTTAATTCCAAAGGTCAAAATCACAACAGTTTTCTGAAGCATACAAAAGCAGAATCTCTCAAGAAACTGTTCTCAGTAGCAATCACAGCACATTGCCTGAAAGAACAGTAATCAGATTTCCAGGCACACTCTGTAAGTAATCTTGTTTACTGTAATTTTGCCACAGCTTTTATAAATTTTTCATCTGAAATCAGGAAGGCTACAGCTCATACTCTGACAGGCTGAAATAGCTGAGTAAGTGGAATACACCCCTATGTTGTTGGCTGTGTCTCTGAACATTTAAGAATACATTGCCAATAAAAAAAAAAAAAAAAGGCAGCTCAGCCATCACAGCGACATATTCTAACAACCAAATAAAAAAATAAAAATAGAAGGAAAGCCTCTCACTTCCATTGGTTTCAGGGTTGGGTTTTTTTAAGAAAGCCTAGAACATAAAAATGGCTCATCCTTCATGGATATCCATTTTGTCTTAACAATGTCCAATCCCACATTCCACGTTCTAAGCTGTTCTTTGGAGTACAAGTGAGAAATACAAATCAAGTGTTGTGGTGAGTCATTTTGGAGGTTTTTTTCCACATCGGGCTTAGGTAATTTTCAGTAAAATCTTAACTGCTTTGTACAAAATCTAAAGGAAACAACTGTTGAGAAAGATTTCCTTTAACTTCAAATGCACAGACCCACACAGAACTACCCCAATCATTTGCACCTCCTCTACAAAATTAAATCTTCCGTCAAAACAATCTCATATGAACTGGATACACAAAATAAAGACAAGGACACTAATACTGACTCTTGTGGCTCAGATGCTTCTGTGTACCCCTTTTATATAATCAGGCATAAAAAAAATTTACTAATATTGTACAGCTGTATGAAAAGGGTATTCCTTATTCAGGTGCAGGAGAAACAGATCTAAACCTTCAGGAATATTTCAAGCACAAATGCAACCAGAGCTAAACTAGAATAAAATGCTTTTAGGTGAAACTCTGGGCAGGGCTCCAAAGGATTTTGTCCAACATCCTGTGGCTGGAAGTCTGTATAGGCAAGCTTTCTCTTTGCCTGAAGTTACTTTCATCTCTTGACTGGAAACTTTAAGGATGAACCCCACCTCTCTCTCCACTCACCCTTCCAGTTGTTAGCCACAGGAAGATAAAGGCTCAGGAAAAAGGTTTTAAAAGCATTTTTTTTCCTCTTCCGGTATGTCTGGAATTCCAAATGCAGACTCAACCATAAAATTCCCCCTTTCTGAAGTAGCAATGCCTGGCAAGATCCAGCCAGCTCACAGTTTTGTTCCATAACTTTTGGCCGTCCTTCCATCTGGGCCCACGATTATGCCACCATTGTTATCGTGAATGATTTACCTCAAGAAAGAGAATTATGAAAATAAGCCTGTGCAACTTGTAAACAAGCTGTACATTGTACCAAGAAGGTATGAAATTTAGTGCTAAATACTGTCAAGCCCAAGATCCGTCGCCTTGACTGTAGGTGAGTATTGTGTATGTCCCCACACATAACCATGCCTCAGCCTTAATATCTGACAGACTTCCATTTCCATCATTGGTCCCTTCAGCCATGATGGACAAGCATCACATCAGAATGAGATATAGTGTCAAACCTGTATTTTGTACACAGAGCTTCAAAACTGAAACACTTAGGCATTAAACAACTGAGTTATGAGGTGTTGCCATTTCTGGCCTCAAATTAGCCCTTTTACAACTGCTCCGTATTTAGCAGGAATGGCACGTTACATAAAAACCTCAAAAAATATTTAATACAAATACCAAAAGCAAATAAAACACCAATTAACTCTAAATTTAGCTGATCCTGCAATCAGTTCCTGCAGTTTTTGAGACAAAAGTTTGGTCATGAGCAAGAAAGCACGATTCTGACCATTTAAGCAAACATTGTTACATGCAGTGCCTCTAGAAAAGAAACCATTAGATTATACTACACTAATCCTCACTCAATGTTGAACAAACATTAAGCTTTCCAGAAGACCACTATTTAAGAAAAAAAAAAAAAAATAAACCCAATAAAAAGTCTGAGACTCCTCAAATCCCCATTCTTTACTTCAGAAGCATACAGTAACGCAATCAGCCTGCCAGCTAACAGCAGGAAAACTCTGTAAGGAGCAAGAATTTTACTGCCCTCTGCAGCTTTTCCTTTGCGCTCAACGCAAGGGCAAAACGTCATGGATTTCTGGGTGCAATAAACTGATACCGGCTGTCATCTGCCATTGTGACATATTTTTCCTCCCAAAGGCTGGAAACCCCTCACTGGACATGCAGAAAAGGTATCCAACCTCCCTAACTTCACCTCCCTTTTCATAAACGAAGGCTGCTCTGCCCAAAAGCTTTCTTAATAAATCAGGTCAAACGCTAGAAAATGGTATAAGAAGAGGTGGGAAACAGGAGGGAGCATTGCCATAAAAATGTTATTTTTATGGCTTGCTTGCCATACAAATGTTATTTCAGGTACTGGTACAGGCTGCATTTTTGTGCGGCGATTTAAACCCTGCCACTGAAGAGGCCAATACGGCCGAGCTGCCAGTTGGAAGGGAGCGGAGCCAATGAATTAAGTGTATTAAACTCGATGCGCTTGTTGACTCAGTTTTCGCTCCATCAGCCGCGCTGCCGCCGTTCCAGCTTCGACTCAGAACACCGGGCAGCAAAGTTTGGGCGGAGGGTCCCCGGGCCCCGCAGTCGCTGCCCGCTGCCATCCTGCCGTCTCCCGACACCAACTTTCCTCCGCGGGAGCGGCGGCATCGACTCTCTCCCTCCCCACGTCCCACCCCACACGGCCAGGCTCGGTTAGGCTGGGCTCGGCGGAGGGAGCCGAGTGCGGGGATGCCAGCCGGGAGGGGAGATCCCAGCCGGACTGAGGGACCGGGGATGCTGGCCGGCGTGGGTCCCAAAGGGAGGGCGTCTCTTACCAGTCCGGAGGCGAAGAAGACGGCGAGCAAGGCCAGGCAGGCGCCCATCACGATGAGGAGCAGGAACACGATGAGCGGGTGCTGCTGGCTCATGCAATAGTAAGACTCGTAGAGCCAGTCCCGGGAGCGGGACTGCTCGCCGCTCGCCCCGCAGCCGCCGCCGCCCGCCTGGTCTGCCCGCTCCAGCAGGTAGCGGCGTCTCCTCCTCATCATCATCGCTTCTTGCCACATCGGGCAGAGCCCGCGCAACTCCCTCAGCGCCGCCGCCGCCGCCGCCGCCGCTGCTGCTGCTGCAGGAGGCAACCGAGGAGTGGAGCGGAGCGCG